>RCUC01115399.1:0-10715 GCA_003697995.1 Taxidea taxus jeffersonii
CCATTAATGTTAAAATCAGTAGCTTACTATATATATTCAGTTTATAAGTACTCCCCCCACCCTGCCCTGCTATCAGATGTCTCACATTTGATGCATATATTCTTTTGGTTGAGTTTTTTTCCTTCCCCTTTTCCACTGATGTTCATTATAGCATGATGTATTTACATAAAAGCATTAACGATGAGGATGGTATAATTTGTCCCTCCCCCTTCAACCTCTTGAGGCCTTGCTAATCCTTATTTTATCAGATCTTAAGAGTCTTCACAATTTTGAAGATTCAAAATCTGATTCAAAAGTTTGTTACTCTGATAGAGGTGACAGGTAGCTTATAAATGTGTTTGGTGGCAAATTAAAGTAGCCTGGGATCTTAAGCTTTATCACAGTTTATTTGCATGGAAACTAAGAGTTTGATGCTAGTTATTATGGTAGAATGACTTAATTTTTTATTCCCTGTCCCAAGATTTGGGGAATCCTGATTAAGTTTGTTCTCTTGAACATAAATCTATAAAAATAATAGATTTCTCATGATTTAACTTTTCTTTTCTTTTTTTTTTTTTTTAAAGCTCATGTCCCTGATGCCAAAAATGCATCTACTCTTCCCTTTAACTCTGGTAAGGTCATTCTGGAGTGACATGATGGACTCTGCTCAGAGCTTCATTACCTCTTCATGGACTTTTTATCTTCAGGCTGATGATGGAAAAATAGTTATATTCCAGGTAATAACTGTGCTTCATAGATTCATTTAAATACCAACCATAGTTAAGTGTACATGTCTTAAATGAATGTCTTGGCATAGAGCAATATACATCATCAAATAATAATTACTGATTTGGCCTATATTAAAACATTGGGCATCAAGACACAGTGTGACTTCCTTCTCCCCATCGGAAGCCTATCCCAAGCCTGTTGTTCCTTATCTAACAAGAATTCTGAGTCTTCTAAATTTTATAGTGGTTAAATTGATAAAATGAAACCTCTAGATATGAAAGATAAAAGAAATGAATATACTTTGATTATAAATAATGACATGAATATATAAATCACATATGGAAGAGCTCTATGACATAATTTTTAGTTTTTTGCAGTGCTTTTCTTCATAACTCTTATAAGAGCTTGTTGAGAAAGCATATTGCCCCCCCTAGAGAGGTAACTTTTCTCCTACCTCATTATTGACCATGTGATGTGATGTGATGATAATAACTGCTTTTCTTAAAGGTTCTTAGGCACTAGGCATTTACATACATTGTACCAAATCTTTAAACACCTTCGTGAGGTTGTATTATCCCTCTTTTATTGATAAGGAAACCAAGAGTCTAACTTTTTGAGGTCACCCTGCCAGTAAGTAACAGAATTAGGCTTCAGGCTCAGGTTACTTTCATTCCCAGGCTCATATCCCACCCTATCATGCTATCTTCCTTTTAATTTGGTAGTTAAATTCCTCAAATGTACCACAAACTATGTTGTGGCACTTTCTCTTAGGTAATAATTAAAGTAAACCTTTTAATTATTATTGCTAATAGAATGGCTTACTGTAAGGCTAGTATGTGATTCTTAGTACTATCCTGAGTCTTAGGTCGTCTATACATAACTTGGTGATAAGTAAAACATAGAAGGAAATTATTCTCTTTAAATTCATAATTTCTGTGTCCTAAAGCTAACTAGCCTAAAACTTAAATTCAATCTCAGAGTGGACCCCTCATTCATTCCTGATTAGATGTGAGATTAGCTTTGTTTCTCTCTTTGTATCAACTTGAGTGCAACTAGACTGGAGAAACCCCTGCTCCAGAGGGTCTGTGCTATATGGAGGATGTAGAGTACGGAGTATTTAGCTACAGTGTGTGAATTACTCATACTTAGGGAAGAATGGAATGTTTCAGATGAGAAAAATAGAGAAAATAGGTGTTTAGCCCCAGATTTTGGCAGTCTGCTAGAATTAGAATTCATTTTTGCAGGGTATGCTATTTAATGCAGTATGTTGTAATTTGTCCCTGCTTTTTAATTTTTTTTTAATGTTGTCAGAAAGTTAAACTGACTAAATACTTGACGATGCCAGAAATCTGTCTGTTTCTTTTGCAAGGCACTGGATCTGATGTTTAGGAAGTGCAATTAAAATACATTGTGGCTAATGTGTTTTATTTTTTTATACCAGACTTCTGTTACTTTTTCTCAATTTGAATGTTTATACAGATGATGTGTTATAGAACTTGTTACTGAGAAAAGCATAAGAAGTACAAATGGCTTAATTGCTTTCATTATCATTTTAGTCTAAGCCAGAAATCCAGTATGCACCACAGTTGGAGCCGGAGCCTACAAATTTGAAAGAATCATCGCTAAGCAAAATGTCCTGTAAGTTTTATTTCAAGTAGCTTGGGATAACAACATAAGCAAATCTGGTTGTGGTCTGGGATTGGTTGTATGATTGTTCTTACACTAATAGAAAGTGAACAAATTATTTCTAAACTGTGGTTCTCAAACTTTAGAGTGCATTAGGATCTGGAGAGCTTGTTAAAACAGATTTCTGATCCTTACTTCCAAAGTTTCCAGTTTACTGGATCTGGGATAGGACCCGAGAATTTGCATTTCTAACAATTTCCCAGATTTAGTTGATACTGCTGGTTAGAGGATCATGCTTTGAGAATCAATATTCTAAAAACATGTAGCTTGCTTTGAAGGATATTTGGCTATGAACTAATGAATTATTCTGACATTTCTGATATGCTAACCAAATAGTGAAACTATCCCAAAAGTGTGAGTTCTTGTTCTATTTTTACTTCCATGCCAGAAATAAAATTTAACTTGCAGGAATGTAAAACATCAATCTAAAGCTGAGCTTACCTTTTAAAATGTACTAGTTCATACCTTATTTTAGATACTGATTTCATTAACTTTCTAATTATTTTGTGATTAGATTAAAATTAAACAGAACGTTATTAAGCAGAGAGCAGCAATGTCAACAAGAATTTGAAAATAAAATAGGAAATCCATAATGTTGTAGAATATCCATTTGGTTGTTAACATGCCAGAGGAGCTTGCATTCCTTATCAGGGTATCAGATTACACTTACAAAAGCAACTGGGTCTCTGTACAGCCTATCTATCTAGGGGTAGTTTTGAGACCAGTTTTTGGGATACAGGATATCATAAATTGTACCTTATTATTTCAGCAGATCTGCAAATGAGAAGTTCACAAACACATAGGAACTATCTTGAAGATGGAGAAAGTGATGGCTTTTTAAGATGTCTGTCTCTGTATGTATTCCTGTTTATTTTTAAGTATAGGTGATAAAATCTGGCTTGTATCAGACAGATGCATTCCTTTTTATTGTTTTAAAATTATATTAGCTGCTCAAAAATAAAATTGTTTACGTTTTTCCTACCAACTTGTACTTTTGGATATTTTAGTTTGCTTAAAAGGTAGTACATACTACTATAATAAAACCCAAGTAGATAGTTTTTTTCACAGTACAGAAGCATTCTTGTTAAGATGCCCTGATTTATGTTAAGAAATGTGCTCCTTCAGATGTTTAAATTAAGCTCTAAAGTATGTCTGAGTAGTTTGGGGTTGGATTTTGTTTTTATCTTCGTGGCCGCACATGAGGCTGAGGAGGGTAGAGAGAGTAGGGAGGGTAGGTAAGGGGTATAGATTAAGGAGAGCTTTGTATTCTATGCTAAGGAATGTCAACTCTATATCAAGGATCCTTTAAGATGGTGGGGGTAATGGGTACTTTATACTCTCCTAGGAAGGAATATCAAGTCTTCTGAGAGTGAGAGCGATTTTATTAAAATACGTATGCTTCTCCTCCTCCAAAGAGTTCTGATATGAGCTCTCCTCCTGTAGGCCCCCACTCACCCCTCCAAAAAAAAAAAAAAGAAGAGAAAGACAGTGGCCCACAGCACTTACTGATAATTCCCTACTGCGTCAGATACCAGGCCAACCATTTGAGTAGGGGTGGTAAACAAATGCCGTCACAGTGTGTGCTCTAGTGGCCCGTTGTCAGAAGTGTGACCCTGTAGTAGTCCAGACCACCTGTACATTCTTACACTAGAAGTAGTTTCCGGGGAGTCTACTTCTCCCTCTCTCCCTCTACCTGCTGCTCCCTCTACTTGTGCACTCCCTCTCTCTCTCTCCTCAAATAAGTAAAAATCTTAAAAATGAAGGAAGGAAGGAAAGAAAGAAAGAAAGAAAAGGAAGGAAAAAGAAAGGAAGGAAGGAAAGAAGAGTTTGTTGACAGGTTTTATCAGGTGTCAGCAACGTTACTTTGGCAAAATTAATTCCTTTTACCAACAAAGGCTTTAAAGACTGGGTAAGAAAATGAGGATTTAACTTTAAATTTCCCCTTCCTTTCATTTCTAAACCTTGGCCGCATAATCTTTCTCTCTTTGGTATTTAGGATTTTTGTTGCAGTTTGATGGTCTCATGAAACCTAAGTAATCACTTAATCTTAAGTTTCGGTTTATTCTCAGTACTATACTACCTGGCAGCTTATTGTTGACTTACATCCTTTAGCATTTTGTCATTATATTTTACATTCTTTTAAATCTAACATTTTATTTTATTTTTAAGATTTTTATTTATTTATTTGTTAGAGAGAGAGAGCGAGCACAGGCAGACAGAGAGGCAGGCAGAGGCAGAGGGAGAAGCAGGCTCCCTGCCGAGCAAGGAGCCCGATGTGGGACTCCATCCCAGGACGCTGGGATCATGACCTGAGCCGAAGGCAGCCGCTTAACCAACTGAGCCACCCAGGCATCCCTAAATCTAACATTTTAAAAGTAATTTTGTAAATGGTTAATTTAGGAAATAGCTAACCTTTTTTCTTTTTTTTAGTTCATTTTTTATTTATTTGAAAGACAGAGATTACAAGTAGGCAGAGACGCAGGCAGAGAAAGAGGAAAGGAAGCAGGCTCCCTGCCTAGCAGAGAGCTCAATGCAGGGCTCGATCCCAGGACCCTGGGATCATGACCTGAGCCGAAGGCAGAGGCTTTAACCCACTGAGCCACCCAGGCACCCCAGGAAATAGCTAACTTTTTAATTAAAGCCTTAACGCCTAGAATTTTCTATGTACAAACAGGAATTATAATAGTGTTCTACATTTTAGCAAAAAATAACTCCTTTTTTTCAATGCTTTTTCCCTTCAGTGAGCTCATTTGACTCTTAGAACAGTACCCTCTGATAAGTAGGTGGGTCAGAGGTGAATTGCCCACCCCTAAGATTATAGATCCACTACATTAAAGTTCAAACCTAGCTTTTTAAATGCTGCCTCTTCTGCTCATCCTGTTCTGCCATAGGTGTCTGTTTCCTGTAAGGTCATGAGTTTTTCATGGTGACATGGGAGATCACTATCCAGTCAGTGGAATCTGTTCTGTTGACTCAACTGCTGTGCTTTTTATTGTGTACATAGCTGTTACAGAGGTACCTACCCCTTAGCTTCCATGGTGGAAATTGAGTCAACTCATTTTTTTCACTTGCATTCCTTTTCAGAGAGTCTGTTATGTGCTAGGAACTGTTTCAGGGACTTGGAACCTAAAGAAAGATGTTCAGTGTCTGCCTCTCTGGAGTTTCCAGGTCTAGCATGGTAGAGACAAACATGCAAAAATGAACAAGCAGAGATGATTGCTATATATCATACATTCCTCTCATACACATAGTACAGGAGTATTCCTTCAAAGGGAGGATTGACAGAGGACATAGCCAGAAGTCTTAAATAATGACCAGAGATTTTTGTCAGTTGTAGCAGATTTCTTTCATTATTTTTCAGCTTTGCTGGCTTCCTACTAAATATGTGAAGTATATTTAGTATATGAAGTAATGTGTATGGAGAGTCAGGAGAATCAGAGACCAACCTGGGTGGACAGGAACTAGATAGGAGCAGGAAGGTAATCATATCTAAGTATTGGGACAAGGGGTCCATGCGAAGGATAGAAGATCAGGTTGGAGAGTTTGGTGAATCTTGCAAGCAGCTATGAATCAGGGGGATGGACAAAGGGAACAAGAGGTAACGGAGACAGTTGAGAACTGTAGGATTGTTTTTTTTTTTTCTTTTTATTTATTTGTTAGAGAGAGAGAGAGAGAGAAAGAGAGAGCACAGGCAGACAGAGTGGCAGGCAGAGGCAGAGGGAGAAGCAGGCTCCCCGCCGAGCAAGGAGCCCGATGCGGGACCCGATCCCAGGACACCGGGATCATGACCTGAGCCGAAGGCAGCCGCTTAACCAACTGAGCCACCCAGGCGTCCCTGTAGGATTGTTTTGTTGTGGAAATGGAAGAAACAGATAGACTCTAAGATGAGCCCCAGTTTTCTGGCTTAACTAGTTGTTACTGGAATCCAAATGTCAAATATATCCTTCTCATTTCATGGAAAGAAATTCCTTAGTACATGGGTTAGAGCTGGAATATGTAAAGTGGGTGTTTTTTTCATTAAAAATATTTTTTTACTCTATTATCTTTCTGAACTGGAATACTTAAAACAAAGCATCATACAGGCTTTCCCTGCTTTTAGATGCAGTGCATTTTCCAATGTCCACCTCTTTTGCTGGGAGACAAATAATGACTGTGCATACCTTTTCCTTAGCATGTTCAAATGTTGGCAAACCATCAAGTGAGTGGGTTATGGTGGTAAGTATAGACCTTCTGTGAGGCAGTATTGGATGAGCACAGATGTGAAAATCAGACTACCTGCAGTAGTTGCCACAGTTTTTCAGAACTGGACTATTAAATATTTTAAAATAGCTTGACTTTTGGGGCGCCTGGTGGCTCAGTGGATTAAAGCCTCTGCTTTCGGCTCAGGTCATGATCCCAGAGTCCTGGGATCGAGCCCCACATCGGGCTCTCTACTCAGCGGGAGGCCTGCTTCTCTTCCTCTCTCTCTCTCTCTGCCTGCCTCTCTGACTACTTGTGATCTCTGTCTGTCAAATAAATAAATAAAATCTTTTAAAAAAAATAGCTTAACTTTTTCCTATTCTTTGAATCTTATTCTATAGTTAGGCAAAAAATATGTTTATGGGAAATTATGGGAAAAACTCTAGTTTCTAATCCTTGTAACTGGCTGACTTTATGATGTTTTAAATGTAAGAAAAATATAACTATCTCTTTACTAAGATATGCTAGAATCGGTACAGAATGCCTCATAATAGATGTGCTCTTATAAATTGAAATATAAGTAAATTTTAGCAAATTAGTTATTTGAAGTATTCTAGGGAAGCTAACTTCTAGGAGCCTGTTGTGAATCCTTTTATAAAATCAATGATCATTTCATAATGTACCTGTTCTATACCTTAAATCTTTTGAGATATTGGGCTTTCTTAAAGCAAGTTTCACTGTAGTACCTTGCAAAATATGTATGACATATGAATAGCAGCATACAATTTATAGGACATTTTGATTTGCATTATCTCATTTAGTAATTAAAAAATACCTTTGACGGGGCACCTGGGTGGCTCAGTGGGTTAAGCCTCTGCCTTCCACTCAGGTCATGATCCCAGGGTCCTGGGATCGAGCCCCACATCGGGCTGTCTGCTCAGCAGGGAGCCTGCTTCCCCCCACCCTCTCTCTGCCTACCTCTCTGTGTACTTGTGATCTCTGTCAAATAAATAAATAAAATCTTTAAAAAAATACCTTTGACAGTAATTTGCTTTAATTTTATATATTTAGCAAAAAGCCAGTATATCTGGTTTTTTAAATTATAGGAGTGATAGCCATGTTACAGAAACTTGAGAAATGGAGGACCCTAATATAAAAGCTATTATGATATTTCCTTCTCTGGGTAAGTTTTTAAAATAGTTTTAAAGGTAGTACACGTAAAGGTTTATTTGTGTTTTTAAACTAAGTGCATAAGGTTGATGCCTTTCATTAAGAATTTGTTGTTTTATATTATGAAATTTTAACATGACTACCTTGTTTTTCAGTAACTCTGGGTGGATTTTAACAACGACTCTTGTCCTCTCGGTGATGGTATTGCTCTGGATCTGTTGTGCGACTGTCGCTACGGCTGTGGAGCAGTATGTTCCGTCTGAGGTAAATTTAACCCAAGCCCTTTGGCCATTTGAACACTGAACCATGTGATTTTCCATTTTAAATGCCTAATCTGTTAACTGGAAAAACAAGGCCTCTCTACTAATGGAGGGAGAGAATATTAGGTGGTTTTAATCACACATGGAAATGGCAAGTTTGCAGCACGAGATTGACTGTCCCCAGTTTTCTGTGACACTTAACTACCGGAGTGCCGAATATGTTGGCTGGTTTGAGTAAGGTGTTTCTCTCTCCCTGGTTTTCTGAGCCTGAAAAGAACCTGTTGACACCAGTTTCTAAGGTGATCTATGAGAAGAAAGACTTGTAAAACTACTTAGAATTTTAAATTAATTGCCACAAGCGTCAAGGAGTAATTGCTGTTTTAGGAGCAGCAAGGCTGGAGTATTTGATTTTTGACTTAATATGTGCTGATACCTAACCCTGAGAGAGATGGAAAACTCTTGTGACTTCCTTTGGTAATTAAAATTTAGCTGGCCCAAGAAACCTAACCATGTAAAGGATTTTTGTGTTGGGAAAAGGCTATAATTTGGCGACTCAGCTTAGCTTTCAAGGAAAGAAAGTTACTTGGGTAACTAAATAGAGGATAACGTGTATGGACATCAAATCCAACTGAAATAAACTTTAGTTTTCTTGTGCCTCTAAGTGTAATGGGAAAATATTTAAAAGAAGAAAAGAAAGAAATTAAAATAGAATCTAATAACAAATAGCATGTGCCTAGCATGGTGCTTGAACAGTAGTCTTATCTTCATAGGGTTTAAAGATAGCTTTTTAGGGGCACCTGGGTGGCTCAGTAGGTTAAGCCTCTGCCTTCAGCTCAGGTCATGATCCCAGGGTCCTGGGATTGAGCCCCGCATCGGGCTCTCTGCTCCGCAGGGAGCCTGCTTCCTCCTCTCTGCCTGCCTCTCTGCCTACTTGTGATCTCTGTCTGTCAAATAAATAAATACAATCTTTAAAAAAAAAAAAAGAAAGAAAAAAAAGATAGCTTTTTAAAGTAAGGTTTACATATGAGTAATGATTATGATATATTTCACGTTTTTTATTAAGATGATGTGTGATGTAAGCAGCTAGAAACTGGAACAGGATAACGTTGGTCACTAACATTTTTAGAGTTCTTTAAACTTTACAAAATATTTTCATATCTCTTTCATGTCCAGCAATACTCTAGAGCAGGTTTTGTCATTCACTTTACAGATGAGTAAATAGGCTTACTTCATCCAGGTAACTTTCCTGGCTTTGCACAGCTGTGAAGGTATTGAGACTGGAATTCAGCTCATGTCTTTTGACTTGCAACTCCTGTCCTTTTCCTGTATACTCTCTTTCCTGTGGCTGATAAGGTGGCACAAATAACAAATGCATAAAGTGTTAAGGAAAGCAGAGTCTATGTGCTGAGATTGTCAGAAAGGGCTTTTGGATAATGAGGGTCTTGCTCTGAATTTTGAAAAACGGGTAGTAAGGCATGGGATAGCAGAGAGAGGAGAGTGAATAATTTTCCCAGTTACAAGAATAAGCTATCAGGTGGGGCGCCTGGGTGGCTCAGTTGGTTAAGCTCCCAACTCTTGATTTCAGCTCAGGTCTTGATCTTGGGGTCATGAGATCGAGCCCCAATTCAGACTCCATGCTGGATGTGGAGCCTGCTTAAGATTCTCTCTCTCTGTTCTTCCCCACTCTCCTCCATGCTTGTGCTCTCTTTTGCTCTTTCTTGAGAAAAATAAAAGAATAAGCTATCAAGGAAGGGCTATAAGGAATTGATGAGAAGAACTTCATTAGGAAATCAAATGGATAAAGTTAAACAGGATTGGGAAGAACTTTGAATTGTGGAAGTATTAGAGAATAGGTAAATTTCTATAGAATTCATCCATTTATGATACGAATATACAGATAACATCCTCTTGCTGCATTACCTACTTGTGTTCTTGTTTAGTTTTGATATCTATATTTTTTGTTGTTCCTGATAAAACTGAAATTACTTATCTTACATGGGAATGTCTTTGCCTGTTACTTCCTTTTATAGAGAGCTGCCCTATGCTCTCTATATCCTCATATTAATAAAACCTTATTGACCCCCACCCATCCTGTGGTACTTCATTCCTTCCTTTTTGTATCATCAGCAGAGTTCCTTTTCCTTACACCCCAGGTACCCCTTTGTCAAAGAAAGACTCTATAGAGATTGGTCCAGTTATTATCAGGAAAGACTGGATGGCTGGCCTCAAGTGGAATTTACCTCGATCCACCACAACCTGAATCCTGGTTCCCAGGCCAACTGACTGATGTCAAGCACTTTCTCCCAGCCACTGTTCTGAGTGTTTTACCTGAATTAGCACATTCAGTCCTTTCAGTAACTACTGAGGTGGCTCCTGTTACTATCCCCATTTTCCAGATATGAAGACTACAAAAGAGGGTGTACAATCACTTACTGGTAGTGGTGGAACCAGAATTTGAACCCAGGTATCCTCACTCCAAAGCCAGTAGTATGCTGAAGTCTCTTTAATTAGCCTGAAATCCTAAATAGGAGAGTTGACTATGTATTTCATTCAGGAGCTGATCTCCTATGTGCCCTCTTTGACACTAGGAAGATGGATACCAGCTGGACCACATGGTTCATGTTTTTGAGCCAGGATCCTCAGATTCTCTCTTATCCAAACAGTTCTCAGATGGGCATTTCATGGTTTCTCCTCTCTCTCTTTTTTTTTTTT
>ML098627.1:0-10416 GCA_003697995.1 Taxidea taxus jeffersonii
GTGTTTCCTCATGATGTCCTCTATTCATGGTAAGACCCCTTCTCCTGGGCCTTTACCCCAAATTTTCTATAAATACATGATATTTTTAAACATGGACCCATATTATTTTCCTTCTTCAGTTACCTAGCCATATGGACTTCCTCATGCAACTATAGTTTTGAGGAGAGGAAGAGGAGATATCCAAAATCTATGCCTTGGAGGTTTAAGCCACTTGCTCATGCAACTCACATGTGCCTGTCTGCTGAAAACTGATCTCATATGTATCATTGGATGCACACTAGGTAAGTTAGGTAACAGTCAATTCATCATGGGCAGCTCAGGTCATATGGTAGGTTAAAAGCTAACAGTTATGCAATCAATCTCTACCAGCGCCTGGTAGGTCACAAATTGAATGTCACTTTTCAAAGTAAAGATAATTCTATTCATAATGTAAATGATGTGTTCCAAAATGCTGAAGTTATATCTGTAAAGGTTCCATAGAGCATCCCTAGGTAAAACAGGTGTGTCAGTACCTAGAATCTCTTAAGTCATATGAGGAAAAGGCAGAGGAATTGCCACATCACCCTGACACAATGTTTTCTCTTGCATAGGGCCCTGCTTAAAACTGGCAAGATTTTTACATATATATTTACCCTGGCAAATAGCCATACATCAATTTGAGGAAGCAGAGGAAAAATAGCTTACAGTATAAATTTTTGGTGGTATAGCTGTGTCTTATCTCAAGAAGATATAGCCTCTGTCTCCTTCATTCTAAAGGTTTGTCTGTGAAGTGACTCATGTCTGAAAAATTTGTGAACAGTCATAACTCTTGGGGAGTGATGAACGTCTGGTGTCTGTTCACCATTCCTAGCAGATTTTAATTATGCAGTGAAAATATAATTATCAAGTGATGCTTGAGTACAATACATTTTTATTTTAGTCCCCAAGGTCTCTTTGGGAACAAATAATTCTGGTTATTGTTCTGGTCCTACCACTAATTAGAGCGACAATATTCTCTTTGTATCCCATAGTTAAGTGCGACCACCTCATGTGGTCAAAGCATTTCTTGGGCTACTGGTGTCCCATGTACTTCTGGCAATGAAATTTTTACACATCAGAGAACAAACTTCAAGGTCCCATCCTCAAAGTTCTGTTCCTCGGGAATTACTTCCTGTACCAAATTTCTATCAGTTTGTGTTTGGTTAGGAAAACAGTCACTCTATGTTTTAAGGGAATTAAGAAGTTTAATACAGGAATCTGGGCCTAAATAACTATGAATACAGCTGTTAGCTTGACAATTTAGAAAGAAAGAATCACTGATGATATCAGCTTAATGAGCATAAGAGGGCGGTTTGCAAAATTTCACTAGCAAATTTGGTAATTCTCAGAAGTCTCTAGAAACTGTTGACCAGAGAAGCCACTGTATATTTTGTGGTTGTCTATTCGTCTGACCCTGTGGTTTCTTGATAATAATCCCCTCTCTTCACTTACACCTCTCAAACCTGATGTGTGTTCCACTCACATAAGAACCCTTAAAATGAGGGGCACCTGGGTGGCTCGGTGGGTTAAATCTCTGCCTTCAGCTCAGGTCATGATCCCAGGGTCCTGGGATCGAGCCCCACATTGGGCTCTCTGCTCAGCAGGGAGCTTCTTTCCTCCTCTCTCTCTGCCTGCCCCTCTGCCTACTTGTGATCTCTCTCTCTGTCAAATAAATAAATAAAATAAAATCTTTAAAAAAAAAAAAACCCTTAAAAGGAAAATCAGCCTTGGAAATGCAATTCCTCCTTCTCCTTTGAAATTCAGTGTCCTTAGACGTGGTTGGTAGTGATACAAAGCTGGCAACTGACTGTACAGATGTGAATATTTTCACATTAGATACCTATCATGGAGGGTTCAACCACATGTCTTCCCTAAGACGTCCTTGTCACCAATATCCCAAGTTCCTATTTACCTAAAAGTCTCTTAGCCTCTGCTATTGAATCAATGTGGATTCACACTTAAAACTATCTATCAACTCGAGTAATGTAAGCAACAAAAGGTTCTAAGTGAAATTCTGCCCCCCTGGAAGACATTTCATTCTCCATTATCTTTCAGGGACACTCTTCCCTTTTTACTGTGTATATGTTGCACCAATGAAACAATTCCAACTAGTCCCTGATCCATCACTAAAGCAGCCTTATTGTTTTTCTTTTTTTTCTTAGTTACCTGATCATACTGAATTCCCATAAGTATGTGGGTTGAGGGAAGGTTTGCAAAGCAGCAGGAGTAGATACCATGAAAATCTAGGCCAGCAGTCATGAAGTTTGTGGCTGGTGTTGCATGGACTATTTCAATTTTACAACAGCTTGCTGCTGTGCATGACGAATTTCATGATCCTGTAGATTAGACAAAATTCATTTTATGATGGAAAATTTAGGTTGTATTGTTACTGGTATCCCTTAGACAAATTTACAGTCTACAAGAAGCACAACAGCAAACCAGAAGCTGCTTTTCAAATGGAAAACAGTTTGTTTGTATTACATGAAAACTTTAAGAATTTGAGTTAGATTCCCCTATTGTCCAAGGTTCCACAATGCACCACAGACCTCAATATCTTTGGTGGGCTAGGGGAAAAGGTGTGGTTGTCTAGACTTTTCACCAAATACTCTTGAGTTTACATAGAAGATGGATCAGAACACCATCCTCAAATATATTCTCATTTGCCTTTTATTTTTTTAGAAAGCTTTTATTTATTTATTTAAGAGAGAGAGAGAATGAGAGGAAGAGAGCATGAGAGGAGAGAGGTCAGCAGGAGAAATAGACTCCCAGCTGAGCAGAGAGCCCTATGTGGGATTCCATCCCAGGACTCCAGGATCATGACCTGAGGTGACGGCAGTCGCTTAACGAACTGAGCCACCCAGGCATCCTCTTTTGCCTTTTAAATTAAAAGCGTCCCATTGGGGTACCCAGGTGGTTAAGCATCTGACTTTGGTTCAGGTCATGATCCCAGGGGCCTAGGATCAAGCCCTGTGTCAGGCTCCCTGCTCAGCAGGGGAGTCTGTTTCTCCCTCTCCCTCCATCCCTGCTCATATGCTCTCTCTCTCTCTCTCTCTCTCTCTCTCTCAGATAAATAAATAAATAAAATATTTAAAAACAAAACAAAATAATCCCATTAAATATTGTATCCTTTCTCTGTTTTGGGCCTCAAAAGGCAGAACAACTTTGTTTTTTCTTAAAAGGAAACCTAGAGACCTCATTGCTGTAGGAGGTTCTTACACAAGTGTGGAGTTTACTTTTCATTCTCCACCATGCACAGAAGTTAAGAGAGTATCTAGGCTGCTTTCTACATCCTGCTCAGCATACCACATTCATGGTCTGCCTGACGGTAAGAAAATCACTGGGATGACAGTAAGTTCATCCCTGACTATAGCAAAGGCAAAGGATTTGATAAATCAAGATGAAAGACAATGCAAGTGGTCATCCTGCCACATGTAGGCTAATTGTTACCAAGTTTTTGGTTGGTAGGAATTTAATTAAAATCATGTGCTCAATGTCTGCATACCAGTCACAGAGAATTTATTTGCTCTAGTAAAGATGCTACATCCAGAAATACAGTTGTAACTGGTATTATTACAGTTTTGTTATAATTAACATTCTTCCAGGAACCTGTGGCTTTTGAGCTGGACAAATAGAAAACTTGAGCATGGTTACTGTAAAGAGTTCAAGGAATTTGGGGACTTAATCAAGGGACAATATATGATCATAGGGTATGGCAGCTTTTTTGGGGGATGCACTCTCGAAACCTTCTTAGCTGATATGCATGGGGGAAAATAGGAAATAAAAGCTCATGCTTATGTAAGGACAGCATATAGCACTCATACAAGTAGGCAAAGTCCTTCATAGTATGAGACAATATAGAGGCCACAATTCAAGGCTTACTACTGAAAAGGGAAGAAGAGTAAGTGAAGTCCAGGAGAGAGGGGAATCAAAGATGGGACTTAAAGATCGAGGGGATGTCTCTCAGCAGCTCAGTGAGAACTCTTTTGAACAGAGAGCTCCAAAGGGCAGCAGTGGCTTGGGATCTTTATACTTGTGGGTTTTATCTAACTTATGGCTAGCAAATGTGCAGATGTTTTCCAGGGTATGCAAAGCAGACAAGCTCTAAATGGCTAAAATTCTGCTTATCTGAGCTACGTTTAAAACAATTGGATGCATCAAAATTTGAGTTTGGTATTGGTGGGCTTTTGAGATAACAAAATCAGCCTATATAAAGAAGCAAATAACTTAGAAGCTAAGATGCATAGGTTATCTTGGGCTCATTTCTTTAACATCGAAGTTATGATCACTGTCCTTGCATCTTTTAAGCATTCCCTGATTATTCCAATCTATGCAGGACATCCCAGGGATGCAACATTGCCTTGGCTCTATTCATGTGGTGGTTAAGGAGTATGTGTGTGAGGGAATGGGTATTCAGGAATTTCTCCTTAACTGCTTATAGATTCTATAAGTAGAGTTAGTAAGACAGGGATTTGGTCAGTTGCTAAGTTTATCTACTCTCACTATTTGTTCTGAGCAAAGAGAAGTAACAGCAGCGTGGTCTACAATCTCTCCAAACCCACAGTAAGATGGACTTTGCCAAGAGGCATCTTTTAAGCCCCATCTGGAATTGTAGAAAGTGAGCTTTCTGGTCTTCATATCTGTGTGTCTTAAGAGCCAGCAGCTTATAACTCTCAGAAGGGATGTGTAATTCATTTCTCACAATGTACAAGGCCTTAGTAAGTGATAGCAGTTTTCTCTGAAGAAAGTTTTGGGGATGATTCGTGGTGTATAACTATTACAGCTTCCTTAAACCTTTCTTGTCTCCCTTCAATGCGGGATATCCTTGAGTAAACTTACCCGAATATGGGGACTGGATAAGAGAGCATTAATGCCCAATTGATGATACAAGTTAATTTTCTTCCCACTAGGCGTAAAAAATTTGCACCATAATACAACAAGCTATTCCATGACTACAAATCCAATAACCGCTTAACCATAACCACAAATCCCTGCAGATCTCAAAATATTTTGATTACCATTTCAGCCCATAAGTTGATGTGGCTGGCTGTAACTACTTTGTTACTGGCTGTTAAGCACCACTACCTACCACTTAACAACTGTAAGACTTCATTATTTCTATTGATATCAGGAAATGCAAATATGTTACAGCATCCCTTATAACATCATAGCATAATCTCTTAAATGCAGAGAACAGTCACTGAAGAGTTATTCAAGGATGCTTTTTCCCATTAAAAAAAATTAATACGTGTTCCAAGTCCACTTTTATGGTATATGCCTGGGGCAGCATTGAAGCACTCTGAAGGTTTCACATAATATTTTCATCGCAACATTTCCACTTCCTTAAGACTTCATACTTTTTCCATTACAGATGTTATGTCATTTCAAACTCATTCACTTTAGGCCACTGTTGATGCTGGGTCTCTTACACACTAGCAATACCAAATCCACCATGAGTGCACATCTATCCACACATTTGACCTGTTCTTACAAAAAGAGCTTTTGGGATTATTGGAATTCTGCTTGAAAATATAGATGAGTTGGGGAGATTTAACAACTTGATATTGATAATATTACTAATATATGAGCATTAAAGAGTTCATATATTTCAGCTCTAGTGTGTGTAAACTAATAGCAGATAAATTAGATTTCAATAAAAGGAGAATTCCAAAGACAGATTTTGTATTTATGAAAATAAAATATTCTTTTTTTTAAGATTTTTTATTTATTTATTTGTCAGAGAGAGAGCAGGAACGAGCACAGGCAGACAGAGTGGCAGGCAGAGGCAGAGGGAGAAGCAGGCTCCCTGCTGAGCAAGGAGCCCGATGTGGGACTTGATCCCAGGACACTGGGATCATGATCTGAGCCAAAGGCAGCCCCTTAACCAACTGAGCCACCCAGGCATCCCTGAAAATAAAATATTATTATGTTAAGTTAAGCAATGTTTTATGGTTTATAAATACAACTGATATTTTATTTTGGCCTTTTGCCCTATGACTTTGCTGAAAGTATTTAGTTCCAAGTAATCTTTTCGTAGATTCCACCAGATTTTCGATAAAACAACCTTTTTATCTATAAATAAAGTTACATCTTTCTTCTAATTTTTATGATTTCTATTTGTTTTTCTTACTTTATTGCATTGATTAAGATACCCCATACAATGTTAAATAGAAACAGAAAGCAGACATATTTGGTCTCTTTCTAAGCAAGAAAACATTTCATTATGAAGTATTAATGCTCACTATAGGTTTTTGTAGATGTTCTACAACTAAAGATGTTCTTCTCTATCCCTGATGGGCTGATAATTTTTTTTCATAACTGTGGTTTTAACACATTTTTTGAAAAAAATCAACAATTAAAGACATTCTTCCCTATTCCTGATGGGCATATATACATATATATATATATATATATATATATATACACACATTTTAATCATGTTAGTTTTCTCCTTTGGTCTCTACATTTTCAAATGTTAGACTAACCTTGAATTTCATGGATAAGCTACATTTGGTCTAGCATTATATATTCCCCATTTCCTCCCACTATTGATAATTTATGTCTTCTCACTTTTGTACTTTTTCCTTAATCAGCTTACCTGGGTTTTACCATACTTTTCTGAAAACAAGCTAAATAATACCTATATGCTTAATTTTAAATTTCGGAGTTTAATTTTTGAGCCAGTTATAGTAGTATGCATTGGGCTTTTGGATAACTAAGCTACCTTACATTCTCTTAATTTGTGAATATTAATCCCATGATGTCTCATTTATTTCATATATATATTTGAATGCTTCATTTTTTTATTGCCAAGTTTAAAATATATGGAGCACATGTTAGTTATAAGGGAAAGCAGTATGCATATGTTGATATTTTAATCAAACTATTTTAAAATGGAAAACTAAAAACAAAATAAAAAAACCATACTGAAAATCTTTCCATTTCTAAAAGTATCTACTAATTGCCATCTACCAGTATTTTCAGGGATTCCTGTACACTAGCTCTGAGGAGATACTATCTCCAGGAGACCCAAAATATATCATGGTTCATAGTTTTAAAAGATTTCATTTGTATAGTTTCTTATTATGTAAATGTTTCTAAGTGTTGTGTTCTAGTCTGGGCTCAGATCTATGTCAACGTGGGTCCATTGGGTCCACAAACCTGACTTGTGTTTTTTTCTCCTGTTTTTGAAGCTATAGATGAAATAGATCAAATAAGGGTTAGCAGAACACTCATGCTGGTCCCTAGGAAATGGACTGGGGGCTATCACAGTAAGAAGGGTCACGTGAAACCACTACACTTGTCTCTTTCTTCAAAATATTAAATCAAAGCCATATCATATTCTGGGAAGAATTAGCAAGATTAATGCTACAATAAAAACTGTTAAACATGGAGCAGTGAAGAATCCCATCACATCCCTGTTGGGCTTGCTTATTTGGACAGTGCAGAAGCTAAGAGACCTTGGAGAGAAGATTAATGAGTTATCATGAACCACCCCATGTAGCTGCCAATCACAATTACTATTCCAAATATAGTCTCTTTACCAGAATAAAGCTCTGTAGTCCCCAACATCTAGCTATTGGCAGCCTGATTAGAGTGATAAACAGAAAATTTTGTATACCACAGATGTTTTGGTAGCAACACACGCATGTGTCAGACGTGGGAAATCCGTTCCTGTTACCAAAATAATAGTCATCTAAAATTCAAGAGCAAACAGAAGCTACATTAGGTCTCTCAGGTATGAAAGAGTTAATATAAGAATTAAAGGCTGACAAGAGAGTTAAAAGAACAAGAAGAAAGGTCATGAAAGCTGACTCTGAAGGGTAAGGACACCAGTAAGAAATTTCATGAAAGCTACCAGAGATCTCAGCCAGAAGCTCTTGGAAACTGCTATAGTGGTCAGCAGTCTATGTGAAACTCTCACTAATTGTCTAAGTGTGCAAAAGTCAAGCAGCTAGAACCCTAGTGCTCTTTGAATAATTTCAGTGGAATCTTCCATTTGTTCATTGTTTGGCTATGACAGCCTCCAGAGAATAATGGCTTCTCCTGTTCTTCTGTCTTCCAAAACTCACAAATGTCTATCATTGGCAAATTCTTAATAAGGAGACATGTGAGGCAAGGAGGTTAAGGAAATGCAGGAGAGACCTTGGAAAGATGTGTTAATGATGCCACATTGACAGTAGTCAAACCATCACAAGTAGAAGCTAAATCATCCCATTTTATGTGAGGATATGGCACAGAGAAGTTAAGAAAGTTGCTCATGGTTAAACAGCTGTTAATTGGCATAGCAATTTATTTACCTGTTTGCACCCTTCATAAAATTGTGAGATTTCTCGTGACTGCAAAGCAAAGGTCATACCTTGTTTACTATTGTAACCTACAGGATTCATACATTTGCAGGTGTGTGGTAAACATTAAATAAATACCTGCTAAAATTTTAATGATGTTGTAATATTTTGAGGAAAAGAACCTCACAATGGTTTTGCTCAAAAAACTTGCTTAAAACTTTTTATTTGATTTTTTAATTGGGATATAATTGAAAAATAACATTGTATGATTTTCAGGTGTACAGCATAATGATTTATATTTGTATATATTGTGAAATAGTCACTTAAATATCTAGTTGACATCCATCTCCACACATGGTTACAAATTTTAAGTATTGTTTATTTCTGATCTGTTCTCCTTAAACAAATCTAGAGTTATTCCTAACATAAACTAAAATTTGCACATCTATCTTCCAACCCTACCAAAAGTTCAAGTGGGAAAGACGTTCTGCTGGTGATTTTCTTATGTTCTTCCATTATTTCCAGCACATTCCAATCCAAAGTGGAAGGGCTAGTCAAGTTTTATTCTGAATGTCTTTTACACTTTTTACTTGTGTGATCTCTTTCTTCATATTTGGTGAGCTGATGGATGCAAGGCTTCTCCTCCAATTTGTTATCTCTTACTGTATCTTGTATAAGATTTATATTATTTCACAGTTTTATACAAACTCTTCAAATGTCCTGTCATGGTCTCTGATTTAGTATTATGTATTATTTAACTTGCTATTTAATGCCTCTGACACATTTCAAATGTGACAATTTCAAACTAACCTACTGATCTCAGATTTTGTGGATTTTAGGTTCTTTCACATCTTAATGAGAAAAGAATTCTAGATACTGACTTTTCTCTTTCAGTAACTATTTATCTGAAGGGTCTTATTTTGATTTCTTAAATTGATGACTTTTTTTGAAACTACTTAATCACTTTAATCATAATTTTGAGAAGAACAGATTAGAACAAGTGAAGAATTTGTTCTTGTCCTGTATTTACTCGGAGAGGCTCAATTTTGTGAGTTTTTTTAAATTTAATACTTAATTAATTTATTTGAGAGAGAGATAGAGAGAGGGAGAGAGTGTGCAAAGGGTAAGGGGCACAGAGAGAAGCACGCTCCCCACTGAGCAGAGAGCCTGATACAGGGTTCCATCCCAGAACTTTGGGATCATAACCTGAGCTAAAGGCAGATGCCCAACTGACTGAACCATCCAAATGCCTTGTCAGTTCTTAACTCAAAATCCTTTAATGGAGGGCTCCTGAGTGGCTCAGTCAGTTAAGTTTCTGCCTTCAGCTTAGGTCATGATCCCAGGGTCCTGGGATGGAGCCAGCATTGGACGCCTTGGTTAGCGGGGAGCCTGCGTCTCCCTCTCCTGCCTGCCACTCTCCCTGCTTGTGCTCTCTCTTTGTCAAATAAATGAATAAAATCTTAAAAAAAAAATCTTTTAAAGGAGTTGAAAGAAGAGAAAATCAAATCTATCGTAGTTTAATAATGAAAGATTATTAAGGGGGAGGGGAGGGAAAAAATGAAACAAGATGGGACTGGGGAGGGAGACAAACCATAAAAGACTCTTAATCTCAGGAAAGAAACTGAGAAACTGAGGGTTGCTTGGCGGGGGTGGTGGATAGGGTAGCCAGGTTATGGACATCAGGGAGGGTATGTGCTATGGTGAGTGCTGTGAATTGTGTAAGACTGATGATTCACAGACCTGTATCTCTGAAGCAAATAATAAATTATATGTTAATAAAAGAAAAAAAATGAAAAATTAAGGATCCGCGTGCCTGTTCAGAAAATGAATGAAAAAGGAAGAACGGCAAATTTACCTCTTTGTCAACACTTCATTTTTGTATTTGTTGCAATAATCTTACTAATGTGATCCTGGTGGGGTGCTGCCATTCTCAGATGAGACTATCATCTATAATTCAGCTGGGACAAGCAGTATTTGGCCACATTAAATATAAGGAGTAGGTAAAAGACATGTGTCACATGAGATAAATGCCATGGTGACATTGGTACTAGGCTCTCTTGATGCAACTGCCCGTGGAATAAGTTTTGCCTTCCCACCAACAGTTGCACCATAA
>ML098627.1:15416-31888 GCA_003697995.1 Taxidea taxus jeffersonii
GATGCTTGATCTTAGGACTCTGGGATCATGACCTGAGCCAAAGGCAGTTGCTTAAGGACTGAGCCACCCAGGTGACCCTCGTGCTGGATTTTATTTTACTTTATTTTATTTTAAAGATGCTGTTTATTTATTTGACAGAGAGAGAATGATCACAAGTAGGCAAAGAGGGAGGCAGAGAGGGAAGCCGGTGAGCAGAGAGCCTGATGTGGGGCTCCATCCCAGGACCCTGAGATCATGACCTGAGCTGAAGGCAGAGGGTTAACCCCTGAGCCACCCAGGTGCCCCATGGATTTTAAATATTTTAAATATTGTTATTATAGTATCTTGAATGCACACACAAGTTGCACTGGATTGGTCAGATTTATTATTACTTCACAGCAAATAATAAGTGTGTACCCCCCACTACCCTAGTTTTTACTTCTGAGGTCAAGTCTTGTGAACCAGTGATCAGAATTTTCTCACGTGAGGCACGAGGAAAACATTTTCCTCTACTTACAAGGTTGAAGAAGGTAACCATTCCCCTTTCTACTGAAAAGGTCTTCCCTCTCCTCCAGCCATTTGAGATGAGAACACAATCTCTGGAGTTGTCTGATGGTTCTCTTTGTCTCAGGTTTTAAGATGTGGAGTTTTCTCCAAGTCTCTAGTCTCATTACTCATTGATATGTAAATACCTAGGAAGATAAAGCTCCAATCTCCCCAGGTACTTACTTATGGACCTAGTTCAGGGCAGTAACTTCTGAAGGAAGAGACATTTTACTACATTTTGAATTACAACAATTAACTAGACAAATACCTACACATTTCAGGGTATGTGAAAAGCTTCTTGGGAAGTGAGGGCTTTTCACAAGAACATTGAGAAATTCGGGCAAGTTTAATCTTTTAATAGTCAATATCAGCATGAGTATAAATATTAGTACGCATTCTTGTTATATGCTTTCACAACAGACTTATGTTCCATAACACTTGCTACCACTCTTGAAATTTTAGGTTTATTATTTCTTGTCACGTGTGTATAAACTACTAGTTTGTCAATTCCAAGATGGTGAGGATCATGGAATGTTTTGTTCACTCCTTTGACTCACACAGTGAGAACATGCCCATCTTAGATTTTAGGCTATGCACTATCTTCATTATGCAACAAAATACTGCACTGCTCAAACTGAAATTGACACTTCTGAAATAACAAAATTTAAAATATCTTTCCAGGTCAAATGATCACTCATGAATGTCTTTCTTATTTTTATTTTTTACTTTTTAAAGATTTTATTTATTTATATGACAGACAGAGATCACAAGTAGGCAGAGAGAGAGGAGGAAGCAGGCTCCCTGCTGAGCAGAGAGCCCCATGCGGGGCTCGATCCCAGGACCCTGGGATCATGACCTGAGCGGAAGGCAGAGGCCTTAACCCACTGAGCCACCCAGGTGCCCCTGTCTTTCTTATTTAAAAGAATGGTAGGTGTTTAATAAACACACGGGGGAATTATAAAAATCTTTATTAAGGACACAAGGGAGTTACATTTTCTTTATCTCCTCTATATTTTTAAATCCATCAAAATATGCAAAGTGTCAGTCTAAATCATCATTGCAACTAGTGTAGAGTTCAATAATTAGCATTTAGTAGTTGTTCCACAAATAACTAGTTGAATTAATTAATTAATAAATTATATAAGCAGCTTAAATTTAATTTGACTGAGCAATTTATTAAGCTGTCTTAAATAAGTAAATAGTTAAAGGGCACTTGAGTGGCTCAGTCAGTTGGGCATCTGAATCTGGATTTCGGCTCAGATCATGATCTCAGAGTTATGAGATCTAGCTCCTTGTAGCAGTGTCTGCTTAAGATTCTCTCTCTCCCTCTTTCCCTGCCCCTTCCCCCCTCTAAAAAAAAAATGTAGTTATTAATAGTAATTTTACTAGTTTTATTTACTAAAATCATCCAGAATCATTTTGTTTTCCCCTTATTTTAGCATGTTAAAATTGGACTAGCACCTCTCCAGAATGTATGCAATTATTATTAAACAGGTGTTATACTCTATCTTACTTAAGTTATAAGATTTTAGAATCATTTTATTGAATTATATTTACATCACAATAGTATATTCAATCTTATGTACCACTTGATGAATTATCATAATGTAAATATATTTTGCAACGACCCCCCACATCAAGAAATATTACAGTACCAGCAATGCAGAGAGCCTTAGTGTCATCCTCCCAAAATCTATACTCTCCTCTCACTCAAGGAAAGCCACCATCCTGGCTTCTAACAGTGTAAATTAATTTTCCTTTTTATTGAACTTTATATACAAATTATATAAAACATTTTTTGCATATCGCCTCTATATTAAGTTTTTACTACAGTAGTATTCATATTCATCTACAGTGTTGCCTGCAGCAGCAGTCATGTATACTTATTATCACACTTACTACAGTTTATTTAATTTACTGTTGGTGGGTGTTTGGATGGTTTTTAGCTTCATGGCTATTAGTGATAATGCTGAAATTACTATCCTCATACATTTCTTCGATGCGCATGAGAATGTCAGCTATATACATTTCCAAATAACGAATGGCTAGGTCGTGGGTTATGTACTTGTTTAACATGGAAATTTGTGTCAGAGAGTTTCTAAATGTAATTTTAAAAATTTACAATCTCTCCTGCGCAGTGTGAGAATTCTCATGGTTTCACTTCCTCACCAGCACTTGATATTCTCAGTTTTTCTTAATTTAGCTTTCCTAGTGGTATCAGTAGTATTTCACTGTATTTTTAATAGAGCATTGACTTGATAACTACTGAAGTTTAGTACATTTTTATGTATGAATTGGCTGTTTGGATATTATCTTTTGTGAAATGCCTGATAAAGTCCCATCCATTTTGTTATGGGACTGTTTGTCTTTTTTTTTTTTTTTTTGTAAATTTACTCTTTATATTCTTGATGCAAGCCCTTTGTTAATTTTATCCATTACAAGTTTCTTCTCCCACTCCCTGACTTTCCTTTTTACATTATTAATGATGTTATTTGAAGAACTGATTTGTATTTAATGTAGCCCAATAGCTTCCATTAATACTTAGTACTTTTGTCTTGTCTTAAGAAATTGTTCTCTCTTTAAGGGACATGAAGGTAGTTTCATATGTAATTTTCTAGAAGTTTTATAACTTTACTTTCAAATTCTAAAGTATAATTTGTCTGAAACAGTTATCTATCTAACTGGACCTTTTATTGGAAACTTTACTTTTATTATACAGAATTTTTTATGGTGATGGAAATGTTTTATATCTATGTAGTCCAGTACAACAACCACTAACCGTATGTTATGAAGCATTTGACATGTACATATGAATATACTGAGGAACTGAATGTTTCATTTTATTTCCAGTCATTCATTAAAAGTTAAATTTAAACAACCATATGTAACTGGTGGCTACCTTATTGGACCACACAGTAAATTCTGTTCCAGTGACCTATTTTTTCTGTATTTCACAGCAAATTGACAATTACTATAGTCTTATAATATATCTGTGAGGCCTCTGAGATCATCCTCAGGGTCACAAACCAATAAAAAGTCTCACAGTATTCAGAAAGAGTTGTTATACTCATGGTTCCCATCCATTATGGTGAAAGGATACAGATTAAAATAAGCAAAAAGGAAAGGCATATAGGGCAGGTGCAGAAGAGATGCCAGGCTTCTGGTTGTTATTTGCTAGAGGAGTGGTGTGAAGAGCTCATATTTCTCTCTACAATGATGACTGGCAATTCTCATGGAATAAATATTACCAACAAGGAAATCTCATACATTAGAGCCTAGGTTTTCCTAGGGGTTGATCATTAGACATGACTGGCCACCCATTTCTAGCATAGACTAAGTGACATAGCCCAAAATCTCCAGGTGAATAAAGACAATTTTACCAGGAAGGCTTGGAGGTCATCTCTCAAGAACTGAGGGCAGAAGGTCAACTGTTCTTTAACTCTTTGCTGCATATATAATACACCTCAAGATTTTATAGATTATATCCAATTTTATTCTTCTTTATTCCAGATTTCCTTCAACATTGTTAGACCTTTGAATTTTCATATAAAACCTGTAGTCCACGTGCGAAGTTTCTTAACAGACTTTCTCAGGTTTGTTGAGCAAAAGTGGAAATAAAAGAATAGTAAATAAAATAACATAAATAAAATAAATAAAATAAAAGATTCAATAAAGAAAGGTAGAAGTTTTTTAAAATGTCCCTGCTGCCTTTACATTTGGCAGAGTTCAAAGAAAAAAAGAAAATTAGCACAGAATTTGGAGAATACTTTATGAGGGAGTTCAGGTTTTAATCAAGATTTAAATAATGGCAAGCTTAAAATTGTTGACAAATAGAATGAGCATAATAGTCAGGAGTATGACATAAAAAATTGGTGACATAAAAAATTGTAGCACAAGTGCTACAATTTGGATTATGATACTAAAATATTTCAGCAATCCAAATAATCATGCAACGTGGCAAAATCCTCTGATTACCATCCTACTGTTTGAAAAACCTGAATAATACATTTAGTGAACCAAATCCATCTTAGGGCTCAATCATATCTAACACTACTAGTTATTTAGACAAAGTAAAAGGCCAAAGGGAAAGTCATGTTTAAAATATGAAATAAATCTCATGTGAGGCTTTGTGCAGGCAATGTAATAATTTTGAAGCTATTTACAAATTACATGTATTAAATCTACCAAGTATCAACGACTTATGTTGTACTTGTTAAGAGGCACTGTTCTAAGCATTCAATAAATTTAATTTCTCTGTTGTCGATAATCTTAGGGTGTTGAAATACATATTTTCTCAATTCATAACACAGTTAATGGATGTATTTCTTCTGTGTACATATTTAAAATATTGTGAATATATTTATTTCATTAATTAGATATACATGCCGTGACCACAGGTCATTCATAATTTATCAGAAGGCGATGAGCACTTGGTTTTCTTTTCAAGAGAGTGTGTAGGGAACCAGAGATCTGAAAACCACCAGAAAGTTAAATTATCCTACATAATACACTTACGTACTATCTGAACACAAATTTTCAATGTTCCTCAAAGAATATGAATTTCACTAAATCTGTAGATAGTATTGTTATTTTACATAGTCTACCCTATGATTTGCAGGAATTACTGCTACAACAGCAAAAAGCACTTGAAAAGTATCTAAAATTATTTTTCACTCAGGGCTATATATTTCTCTATCTAACTCTGACAGCGCGCCATTTATATAAACAAATTTATGGCTGTGTCAGTTCATATCAAGCACTTTGGGACAGTGAGAAAATGTAATCTAGATGGAAGAGAATTTCATGTGATTCTCAAGGGTCCATGTCCTACTGTAATGCATTAGAAATCGCTATCAGAATGTTGTAACCTGCACATCATCACATCTCACGGGACATCTGTTATAATAATAGAAGTGCCCAAAGCTTCTTTTATTCTAAAACTGTCTTTGTAAAGCACCTAAATAAAGCGGTTGTTAGGGGAAATACAGTATAATGCTTGCTAATTATTGTTTTTGGGAAAAATTATGCCAGAAGAGCAGAAATAATCTCGACTCATGTTTATGTCCCCTTAAGATGAATGTTGATGTGGGTATTCAAAAGAGACACGAACCATTTCTCAAACATTGTGTAACTTTGTTCTTACTGCCAACCTTTAAATTTTTCATGTCTAGCTCATAGCATTACCTTAACTTGTTAAGATAAAGCACATTCTTTGCTCTGTAAAGCATTTTTAAGAGTGTTTGTATGTATTACCTCTTTCAATCTTCATACCTTAGCATACATTATTATTCTGTACACATATTGTAGAGTATAATTTTGAAAAAAATAAATGGTTCAGTAACATGGTCTTCTTCTTTTTAGATGATAGTATGGTTTTTAATTAAACAAAAAATATTCTAAACCCATGAGAACAATTTGTTGCTAATATATGCATTATATACTATACATTGTATGGATAATACATAATTATAAATATCCTAATGTACCTTTTT
Organism: Taxidea taxus jeffersonii; assembly: GCA_003697995.1. NCBI lineage: Eukaryota > Metazoa > Chordata > Mammalia > Carnivora > Mustelidae > Taxidea > Taxidea taxus. The sequence continues at coordinate 21,434 of ML098627.1, forward strand.
AAATAAAACCAAGGCATTGTAAGTTATAAATTATTTCTAATGCAATTGTTCTTCCTTCCCTTATACAATTAGCATAAATTGCACTTTTTCATTACATAGCCATAGTATACTATTACATGTAACTACAGAAATTATGTCTATATTTATGTCTATTTAGTGTACATTGTATACAGTGTATATTTATTTCATCTCATTTGTATCATACACCTCTGCAAGCTGATTACAGATCTTCCTCTTCCTCTAGTACTTTCTCTCCCTCTCCTGGATACTATGGCTAGAAATCAATGGATTTAATCTTAGAGCCTAACTTCTCAAAAAAAGATGATAATATTTTCAAATACCATACTGAACCTGAAGAATGATGTTTGAATATCAGATTCGGATATAAGAAGGAATGAAGTTAGAAAGCAATGAAATGTGGGATATTGTAATGTTGATTTTCAAATTTCTCTGCAATAATATTTTTGCATGAATGACTGTATTTCTGTAGAAACACTTGCTCCACTATTCTCTCAAATTCTCTCATTCTTTGTGAGGTATTTGACCGTGTTTTGTAATATCATCAACCTTTTGTGGACATTGAGTTATCACACAAAAGACAAATTTAGAGAAAATTCTGCAATGGATCTTTCCCACTTAAGGTCGGGGTAACTAGACTTCCACATAATTATAGACGATATTATCTACCTGCCAGTGTTCATCTGTTCTTTACATTTCTCTATCTTGGTTTCTACTTTTACTTCCACTTCAGTACTCTTTTTTTATTTCATTTTTTAAATGCTTACCCCTTCCTTAAGGCCAAATATTCTTCCTTCCTTATTTCATATCACCTTGTGGGCAAGAATTCACAAGAGCTCAACTAATCACTTAAAATTCATTGATGGTATGATTCAATAGATTGATATAAATAACATTGTTTCAAACCTACAGTATTCCGGGGTGCCTGGGTGGCTCAGTGGGTTGAAGCCTCTGCCTTCGGCTCAGGTCATGATCCCAGGGTCCTGGGATCAAGCCCCTTGTCGGGCTCTCTGCTCAGCAGGGAGCCTGCTTCCCCCTCTCTCTCTGCCTGCTTCTCTGCCTACTTGTGATCTCTCTCTCTCTCTCTGTCAGATAAATAAATAAAATCTTTAAAAACAAAAAAACAAAAAAGCGACAAACCTACAGTATTCCATCTAAAATCAAACAACCTTTCATTCTTCTGTAAGGCAGTAAGTACCACATGCTCCATGTTGTAAACATGCAAGGTTCAGTAAACTAAGGGGACCTGGGTGGCTCAGTTGGTTAAGCATCTGACTTTGTCTCAGGGTCCTGGGGTTGAGCCCCTTCTCAGGCTCTCTGCTCATGGGGAGTTTGCTTCTCTCTCTCAATCTCTCTCTCTTTCAAAAAAATAAATAAAATCTTTTTTAAAAGAATGTTCCTTAAACTATTAATATTAGTTAAACTTTTTGCATATCATCACGATCCAGAAGCACCTTCTGATAGGCGATGAGAGCATTTTCAGATATTTTATTCCACTTCTTATATCTTTGGGTTAATGGGAAACATGAACTCCATTTTTGAATCTTCTTTTACTATCCTAATCTTTATTTTTTCACTTTCATTGGGAAACATTCTCTTTACATGTACAACCTTAAGAAATCCCATGAAACTTTTCAGAATCTTTTTTTTCAGCATTTAATTAAAGAATATTTCTTTTTCATGACACAATATATTCCAAGATCTGGAAGCCGGACTATATGCTCTAACATTTCACTGAAATATAATGGCTGTTTTGTGTTTAATATACATTTCCATCATTAAACAAATTTACATCTAATAGACATTGCTCCAGAAAGCGAGACTATGCTAGTGAGCAATGGAGAGAAAAATTCTGCTCTCGTGAACTTTACAGTCTGATGGAAGAGATAGCTAAAAAAAACAAATATAGACAGAGATGACATAATTTAAAAAATAAAATGTGCAATGAGAAAAATATAGGAGAGTAAGGAGTAAGATAATCGATGAGGGATTTTCTGAAAAGATTTAATCAGAGTAAGGACCTGAGCCATTAGTAGAACTAGCCATATTAATTCACTATAATAATATACTATATGCACAAAACTCACTTATATTCATCCTGCCAAGTAACCCACAAAACAATTTTGTTAGGTAAATATTACTTTACAATGGAGGAAATGATGCTCAAAGAAATTAAATGTTATTCACAAGACCATGCACCTATAAAATGGCAGAGTCAGTATATGAATGCAAGTTTAACTGATAATAAGGTCTGTAGTCTATACACTGCTGTATTTTCGATGGTCCCATTTTTTTCTGTTTCTTTCTTTGATAAATATGTTGATTTCCAAGTTTCTTTTGTTCTAAGAGAATAAATTTACACCCAGAAAATTGATCCCCATTTTCCATGCCCACTTCTGGTCAAGAGGTAAATCAATTCTATAAGCATAAGTTTACATCTAAAATGAGGTATGATTTGCAGATGTGTAACTGGTGACACTGATGCAAGTTCAATGAAGGAACCCCTGACTCATGCTCAGTCACTGAGAGATCCTGCCCTAGAAATTTAAGATTCAGACCAAGGGAGAGAAAGATAAAAAATAATCTTTACTTGCCTAAAATTGGGTGGCTCTGTTTTTTAATTTTTTTTGTTATTGTTTTATTTTTTTAAAAGATTTTACTTATTTATTTTTTTAGAACAAGAGAGAGTGAGGGAGCACACAAGCAGGGGTAGCAGCAGGCAGAGAAGCAGGCTCCCTGCTGAGCAAGGAGCCCAATATGGGACTCAATTCCAGGACCCTGAGATCATGACCTAAGCTGAAGACAAATGCATAACCTAGTGAGCCACCCAAGCATCCCTTATTGTTTGTTTTCATCATGTGCACTAATAGGGAACACTGCTGTGCTAGAAAAGATGAATTCAGACAACTCAGAAAATTTAGAAATGAAAAACCAAAGAAAACTCGCATGTTCTGTGTTTTGGAGAGCTCTCCTTGTTTGGCTTACCATCTTTCCTATGCTGCATTTCTGTCCTGATATCAAACATCCCTTTGTACTTCAAAAAAATACTCTGTTTTCCTTAAGCTAGCTCAAGTTATTCTCTATTGCTTGAAATCTAAAATGCTGTAGCTAAATGTACTTATTTTTTTTTAGTCTTAATTGGGCAATTAACTCATTTTTATTGTAGAAAGAAACAAATACACAGGTAAAATAGTTATTTCACTTAGTCCTACCATTCATTGTTAACTCGTTCCCACTAAGCATGTATCCTTCCATATTTCTGTGGACATACACACTTATAAACACTTTTATAAAGATACGAACATACTATGAATATTTTGGTGTCAGTTTAAAAATTTATTTACTTGCTTGTCACTGGACATTTCTGTCTCACTAATATCTACACATTATAAACTCACCTAAAACATCTTTGTACCTTTGTCTCTGGTATAATTACTTCCTTAGGACAAAGTCCTAGACATGGAATTTCAAGGCCTAAGATGTTATCAGCATTTGTAAGGCATTACCACGTTGTCTTTAGGGTGTATTAGTTATATCTTTCTTCCAAACAAATTCCTCTGCGTTGCCAATCCGCAGTCTACAGCTTTCAGCACAGGTGAAGACAGCCAGGACACCACAAATGACACTCTTGCCCACCCTGTCCCTGTCGGCCTTTAGGGAGGTGAGCAGCTGAGGCATGACCTGGAATTCAGATATTTTCTTGGCACCACAGAAAATATGGAATAGCCTCTCCTTGAGGGATATTTTCACCAGAGATCCAGATGGGTGCAGTTCCTTTGCTGTATCTGAGGAACTGTTCTGGCTTAAGGGCTATTTTAGTTTTAAAGTTCTGGAAAATTTATCTTCTTGGGATTCATGTTTTGCCATGGAATCCCATTCTCCCTCAGGTGCTTTCAATCATGCTCCCATAATTTCTGATTCATTTTCTTTTTTGACAACTTTAGGTATAAACTCATCTTCAGTTTCTACTACAGTTTCAAATTCTGGATAAAGGAAGTCATGGTCTGGAATTGTTCTGTTCAATTAGTATGGTTTTGTACAAACGTGCTTATGCTCAAGTCTCTAGTCTAGAGCCTGATGCTCCTTATGGCAGTGACTTGCCATGTGGAATCTGGAGCAGGTTTTCGGGGCCTAAACTGCCACAAGCCCCACAGAAATGAGCACCAGACCTGAGCTGGAGGTACAGAGACTCCCCAGACTCTGGCAGAGGATGCTCAGCAGATGGCTCATAGGCCTAAAAGTCGTTTTCCCTGAGTAGCTGATTTCTAAAAGGCACAGGGCAGCACAGCGCCCAGCAGCAGAAGAGTTAATGAAGGGGTTACATGTCCTTAATTATAACATAGTGGGATTAAAAAGGAGTAGTGACCAGAAGCGTACTCTAAGGAAACGTTTCAGTCTACATTTTCTTAAAAAATCTGTAATAATGAGAAGAAAGGAAGAAGCTGGAATTTGTTGGCAAGTCCTAGATTACAGCTGTCACAGCGGGGAGCCTGCTTCTCCCTGTCCCTCTGCAGCAGCTCTCCCTGCTTGTGTGTGCTCTCTCTCTCTGTTGAATAAATAAATAAATCTTAAAAAACAAAAAAAAACAAACAAAAACCTGTCACAGGATACTACCAATAGAATCAAGTATTTTCTGAAGTACCCAGAGAGTCCTTTGCTCAGATATAAAGGAGAGATTCTCTACCAGTTATTTTTACCCAGCATATGCAATTTAAATAATATTAAGTCTAGGTTGTTTACTCGGCAAGAATTTTTGATAATGAAATTTTAGCCTTTTGAATGCAGAGTGGGAGGCTGTGAGTGACAAAGCAAGTGTAATACATTTTTACTTAATACAGTGTTTAGCTAGGGAATTCAGTTTACTGATTGGAATTTAAGTGACTAAAAGCTATTTTCCGGATTAATAATTTTAACAAATATTTATTTGATTTCAAGAACGTTTTATGTTTGGGCAAGCTGGCCTGTACCACAGGAGAGCCATTAGGTTAGAGCTTTAAATTGTAGTAGTTCATTGAAGAACACGAACTGAGACATGTGTGAAGAAAAAAAAAAAAAATGTTAAGAGCTAATAAGAGCTGGCAGTGGCAAAATGACCTTAGTGATCAAATATATGATTACCAAATGCCAAAGGAAATGGTAATGACCTGGCTACAGTACTTTTAAGAACATTAAAAAGCAAATCAACAAGGAAGCAAACTAACAATGTCTTTCTTGAAGTGTATAGTGAAATACTAACAGTTAAAATGTGTGGTAGACTTAGGCAGTTTTCTATTAATTTCATATAATTTCAACAAACCAAATTATTGCTCAAGTTCTGACACATAATGCATTGTGATCCAAGGATTATGGATTTCATTCCATGGTTTAATGCAATTTTTTTCTTTTTCATTTTCCATCTGTAAGAGATATGCTGTACTTTTGTAATATTGTGACTTCATCAAAAGAGAATTAAGTCATTTTTTCTGTTCTAATGTTTATTAAATAGCTGTAATTAAATATTATAATGCTGGATTTTTTTCTTCACCAACAAAAGTAAGAGATAAATCAATGGCAACATTATGGGATACGTTCGTTTTATGATATGTTAAGAAATAAATTTATGTTCCTAATTTTAAAACATTTTAGCCTTACATTATTATGCTCATTATGTTCTGATTATATTTTGTCATTTATTAGTATGCTCTGCATGACTTCTGTGTGATAATCTATTATCATGTTTATTGTTATTATATTTAAACAACTTTTATAAAATGGATCCTGGTGCTTTTTATATTAAAAATATTCATATTCTTAATTACTCAATGCTAAGTTAATTGAGACATTTTACTATTCCCTATATTAGAATTAAATTAAATTTAGCTTCTATAAGGTGGCTAAAAGATGCCTAGCACTTCATTGTTCTACCTGCTGTGCTCTTGCCAAACCGAATATCAAGCAATGGTGCCCTGCAGAAAGGACGCTACCCAGTCATGTGAAACACTAAGTAATTCTATAAACTATAAATACATGATTTAAAAGTGATCTCATTCTTCCTAAAAAAATAGGTAATTAAGAATATTCAAATGACATTTAGTTGTGGGCATACATATAGTCTAGCTGATTATGAACTTGGAATTATTATTTTTTTTTAAGAACTCAACAGCCTGTCTCACTCCTGAATTGTTATTTCTGGTGTCATTGATTCCCATTAAGTTCCCCTAATTCTAGAAATTCTTTTTTTTTAAATATAATTGGGAGATGATACACAGTAGGATAAGGAATGTAGCCCCCATAGGCCGTCAGTATAATTTACTTCTGTTTATTTCATAAGCTGCATACCAGAGCAGAAACAGAACTCTGGGAGAATGGGACTGAAGACAGGTGACTTTTGGTGAGAAGTAGAGAAATGAGAATTTGGATGATAGGACTAGAGACCTGTGAATGCTTGCATACCTAGAGCTATGCGGTTTCTGGGGCAGGGTGGAAGGCTTCTACCTGGGTCTAAGAGTCCCCTTAGCCATGGGGCAAATTTATCCTGAGATGTCTTACAAAACATTGTGTTGTTCATTGTTATAATGTCTTATTAAGATACATTTGAGAAGAACAAGGATGTTAAGTACACACAGTTAAGTCACAAAGTTAAAAACGAAGGTGGGAAATAAGATGATAACAATATTTGAATATCTTTAATTCACCTGAAGCATGATCAAATTTTCCAAGTTGATTTTTATACCGAAGACTTACCTTTTTTGTTTTTTTTTTCATTTTTTTTCCCCTCTTTTCTTGTAATGTTCCAGAAATATTAAGAAATGTATTAGGATTACAGAATTCCCTTCAGGACACTGATTCCAAACTTTAGGTACAAAGTTATTATTTTCAAATACTTCTTTGGCCTTCCTTTCTTTTTTCTTTTGAGTCTTTCTTTTAAATTCATGATTCAGGCTTAATTTAAGCCTGAGTTAATCAAAATCTCTGGGCTGGAACTGAATCATGAATCCTTAAAAAAAAAATTGTATACCAAAAATAACAAACTGAGGTTATGGAGTATCAAGTAACAATACTGGAGAGAGACAAGTAAATATGCAAATATAATATAGAAATTGTACTTGTGACAAAAATCAAATTAAGATTACACACACACACACACACAAAAAGATTACACACAAAATACTTGGGGAGTTTGATTACACAGCCTGGATTTGGCAGACTGCTAGTGTGGAAGACGGATCGCTAATCTTGAAGGAAATAAAACATCAGCTGATATTAAAATAAATGGGATTGGATAAACCTTAATAATGCATGAGAATATGCTTTACAAGCCTAGGGAATAGTGTCTGCAAAAGTTTGAATACCAGAAAATGAGTAGTAGGACTGGAAAGAAAACTGCTTTTCTGACATTGACAAGGAATGCATTGGTGAGATGGGTACAAAAGTGTCACACTGATAGGCACTGATGGATAGAAATTTTAATACTTTTTCCTGAGATTTGGAGAAACCAAAGATCTATTTTAAACAAAATTGTATAATGACCGAATCTGCATTTTAGATCAGTGTACTAAACAGATGGACTTTAGATTAGAATGGTGTGTTTTCTAAGGCAAGAAGATAAATTGCCAGTGATACACTACTCACAGAGTGATGCAAAGTAATATAATTTTTTGCTTAAACATTATGTATAAAAAGTACTCTTAAAGCAAGTGTACCTTTACCCTATATTAACATTAATCCCATTTTCTAAAGATGTTTAAATTAACAGTGATCTTACCCCCTCCCTAAGCTGGTATATATGCAAATGCAGCCTAAATTCTACTAATTGTTAACTTCTACTAATAATCACTTCTACTAATAATCACATAATACTCATAAATGGCTTCATTATGCTATATATTAATTATCTTGCTTTTGAGAGGAAATTTTATACCAGTGTCTCTGTGTCAAAAAAAAAAGACTCTTTTCAATATCCATAGTATCCATATCCATTTGATATTTACTACAAATATACAGTCATGATCTAGTTTAAAAATGAAAATAATAAATTTCCCCTTCTCATTCTAAGGGGAATCTTCTGTATCCTGAGTCCTTTTCCCTTGCTACAGGTTTCAGAACCATAATGTTGGGCTACAGTAATTTCTGGGGTAAAAGCGTTATCTTTTAAACAGAAAACTAGCTTCTCCAAATAATTGGTATTGAACTAGAGGTGACATAAGTGAAAGAAAAATCATCTGCCAAAATACTTAATGATGTTAGGCGATTCACATTAGGTGAAATTAAAAAAAATTGTTTAATATTGAAAAGTAAGTTGGGGAATTCTTATAACAGGAAACCAATGTGATCATAGAGATCACAGAGATTATAATGTGATCTCATCATTGAGTGAGAAGCCTGGATGAAAATATGTATTATGGAGGACATGATATTAATCCAGGCTTTGAAGCAAAAGTCAGGGGGTTTTAAATCTCAATTTTTTTTAATTTTAATTTTTATTTTTATTTAAACATATAATGTAACCCCACCACCCTCTCCCAGCACCCCTCTCCCCTACCCCCCTCAGTTTGTTTTATGACATTTAGAGTCTCTTTTGGTTTGTCTCCCTCCTGATCCCATCTTGTTTCATTTATTCTTTTCCTACCCCCTTAACCCCCACCCTTGTTGCATCTCCACTTCCTCACATCAGGGAGATCATATGATAGTGTCTTTCTTTGATTGACTTATTTCGCTAAGCATAATACCCTCTAGTTCCATCCATGTCGTCGCCAATGGCAAGATTTCATTTCTTTTGATAGCTGCATAGTATTCCATTGTATATATATACCACCTCTTCTTTATCCATTCAGATGTTGATGGACATCTAGGTTGCTTCCATGACTTGGCTATTGTGGACATTGCTGCTATAAACATTTGGGTGCATCTTTAGGGTAAATACCCAGTAGTGCAATTGCTGGGTCATAAGGGAGCTCTATTTTCAGTATTTTGAGGACCCTCGATGCCGTTTTCCAGAGTGGCTGCACCAGCTTGCATTCCCACCAACAGTGTAGGAGGGTTCCCCTTTCCCCACATCCTCGCCAGCATCTGTCATTTCCTGACTTGTTCATTTTAGCCATTCTGACTGGTGTGAGGTGGTATCGCATTGTGGTTTTGATTTGTATCTCCCTGATGCCCAGTGACTGGGAATAGCATCCAACTAGACAGAGCAATAGATCTAAAGGTATAGGAGAGGTGTGCCTGGGTGGCTCAGTCAGGCAAGCCTCCAAGTCTTCCTTTCGGCTCACGTCATGATCTCAGAGTCGTGATCTCAGGGTCATGAGATTGAGCCCTCTGTCAGGCTCTGTGCTCAGCACGGAGTCTACTTGATATTTTCGCTCTCCCTCTGCCCCTCTCCTGTCCTTCCTCCACCCCTGGCTCTTGGGCTCTTTCTCTTAAAATAAATAAAATCTTTTAAAATTTTTTTTAAAAAGCATGGGGATGGGGGAAGAGTGTGGTGTTTGAGGAATGGGGAACATGTGAAGCATCAGGTCCAAGATGGCTAGGAAAGAAGCTTAATTTTAAAATAATGAATGAGAAATCACTTAAAAAACTTCTTTATTCTTTCTCTCCTGCCATTTCACATCCCAGTTTCTTCTTTATTATTTTTCTATGTTCCCATAGAGATACACAGAGATATAGATGTAGATAATATACTATCCGTATCTATGTGTGATATGTATACTATACATATCTATATATAGATTTGCAGGTACATGAGTATAATATAAATACATGGTATATTTATTATCATTGTTTTTCCAGTAGGATATAAGCTCACTAAGGACAAGGACTTCTTTGTAGTTTGTTTTACCAGTCTATACCTATGAAATAGAAGGACACCTGGTAGATAGAGGGTGCCCAATAAATTTTTGATGAATAACTTAATGAGAAAAAAAAATGAATGTTTGAATGCAGTCAGGTGCAGTTTTGGTTTACCCTTAGACAACAGAGAACCAGCTAATGTATTTTCTACCAGTTAATCTCTGTGGCAGTTTTTAAATTACCCCTCCATCAGTTGCATAGAAATTAGCATAATTACTAAATCCAGATTATTTTCTTTGAAACTAGTAGCATTCCTTTCCTGTGCTAATGCCCTGTCTTAACTTTTAAACATCTCTTACCATTTTCTTTTTCCTGCTAACCTATTTGGTCCTGCGTACTTTCCTTTGTCTGACTCATATGACACTAACATATTAAGGTTACAATAGTCCTAAACAATCAACGGTATGAAAAATTCTAGGGTCGCTAAGATTTGTTGACCTGTCTACTTTGTTTATATTGTACACTTAGTGCCCAGGACACAACCCAGGTAAGAGGATGTGCTCAATGCATGCATATGAATGAAAGTGTGAACAATGAGCCCCAATATAATATTACTGTGAGCTAAAGAAAAGATTTAATTAAACCTTATAGCAAATCATAGATAAAATTATC
>RCUC01115408.1:0-12874 GCA_003697995.1 Taxidea taxus jeffersonii
AATAAGAGGAGTACAGAACCAAGGCTGGCCCACAAAAGTCACAGGAATCAGAGTAGGAGGGCTAGTCGCAGCAGAGTGGTGTCCTCTCTACAGAGGTTCAAGCCTGAGGGGGCAGGGGGCACAGGCAGGAGAACAGGCTCAGCTGGGGTGGAGTTCTGGGTGCTCGATATTGGGGCAGAGTCTTGGGCTCCGGGGCCAAGATCTCAGAGTTGTTTCTGGCTTCAAGGCTTAGCACCAAATTCGTTTCCCTTTTTCCACAACTGACAGAAAAGAAAAGGAAACTTCGACTTACCTGCAGCTCTACCAGGGAGTACTGAAAAAGAAAATCAGATAATGTGGGTTAAAGCAGGATAAGCAGTAAAGATGAGCTAAAAGCAGAAAATTCACAAGGGCCTCTCTCTTTCTCAGTTGCCCTCTTCTTCCTTCCTAAATGGCTCTTTTGTGCCCTCATCAGGGTAACAATGGAACAAAAGCTTACTGGCTGTGGGAGGAGAGAGAAGAGATTTCCTCAAAGGGATTGCCAGTCTCCAGAACATTTGAAGAAATTAAGCTTCAGACCCTTCAGCATCCCTTAGTGCTCTGGAACTAAGCTCTACCACAACATGCCTTAAAACAAAGTCTTAACATCTGGAGGCTCTCGATGTTTAAACCACTTCTTGGGGGACGCCTGGGTGGCTCAGTGGGTTAAAGCCTCTGCCTTTGGATCGAGCCCCGCTTCGGCTCTCTGCTCCGCCGGGAGCCTGCCTCCCTTCCTCTCTCTGCCTGCCTCTCTGCCTGCTTGTGATCTCTGTCTGTCAGATAAACAAATAAAATCTTAAAAACAAAACAAAACAAAACAAAAAACCACTTCTTGGGAGCCAACTATCTCCTTGACTCCTCCTCTGCTGTCTGAATGTCACTGGCAACATTTAACTTCTAAAAAATATTTTGTTTAAAAGAGTTCCATGTGGGTTCCTGGGTGGTTCAGTTGGTTAAGCATCTGCATTTGGCTTAGGTCATGATCCCAGGGTCCTAGGGATCGAGCCCCCACCATCAGGCTCCCTGGTCATCTGGGAGCCTGCTTCTCCATCACTCTCCCTCTGCTACTCCCCCTGCTTATGCTCTCTGTCTGTCTCTCTCTGTCAAATAAATTTTTAAAAATTGTAAAAATATAAAAAAAAATTTTTTTAAAGAGTTCCATCAAAAGACTTCAAGAAAATGGATGCTAAAACCAAAAGGTTAGTGGTGAGCAGGTTATTGGGCTAGGTGTTAGAGTGTCACCAAAATTATTTACTAATTAGAAAAAAAAGAAGACAGGGGCACCTGGCTGGCTCAGTAAAGCTTGTGACTCTTGATCTCAAGGTTGTGTCCAAGCCCCAAGATGGCCATGGAACTTGCATTAAATAAATAAAAAAATTAGGGGCACCTGCGTGGCTCAGTCGGTTAAGTGTCTGCCTTTGGTTCAGATCATGATCCCAGGGTCCTGGGATTGAGCCCCACATTGAGCTCCACATCCAGCTCCCTGCTTGGCAGGGAGTCTGCTTCTCCCTCTTGCTCTGCCCCTCCCCCCAGCTAATGCTCTCTCTCTCTTTCTCTCTCTCTCAAATAAATATTGAAAAAAATAAAAATTAAAATAGATTTTTAAAAATTTTAAAGAGAAGACATACTAGAGAAATTACTTACCTTAAGCAAGTAATCAAATTTATTTTCACTAATAATGGGACAACCTGACATTATGTGTATCCTTAAGAGTATACTGGAGGTTCATAGCATTACCTAGTAAATATTTTTGCCAAAAATGTTTAGCTTAAATCTAATTAAGACCTCAGAACATCTTCCAGAAGATGGGGAAACAAGTTAGACTACACAGTAAAGAAATTATCAGACAAATCAAGAATGTTGAATACTCTGTAAGACAACTAGGCTTCCTCAAAAGTTGATGTCATATTCTGGAATGATGACATTCTACAAGTCACTTAGCCTGATCACTTTCTCTCTTTAATAAAAAAAAGTCAATAATGAAAAATTAAGATTATTTTAAATTAAGAGAAATTTAAAAGACATAAGTTTAAAAGACTTTGATCAGATCTTAGTTTGAAAAACCCTCAAACTCATTTGAAAAAACCTGATTTAAGACTGGGTATTAAATGATTATTGTTAGTTTTCTTAGGTTTGATAATGATATCATGATTATTTAAGATGGACCTTTTTGGGGCACCTGGGTGGCTCAGTGGGTTAAGCCTCTGCCTTCGGCTCAGGTCATGATCTCAGAGTCCTGGGATTGAGCCCCGCATCAGGCTCTCTGCTCAGCGGGGAGCCTGCTTCCCCCCCCTTTCTGCCTGCCTCTCTGCCTGCTTGTGATCTCTGTCAGTCAAATAAATAAATAAAATCTTAAAAAAAAAACATGGATCTTTTCTTTATTTTTTAAAAGATTTTAAGTAATCTCTACACCCACCAGTGGCTCAAACTCACAACCTCAAGATCAAGAGTCGCACTCTCCACTGACTGAGCCAGCCAGGTGCCCTAGGATCTCCTTTTATTTATTTATTTATTTATTTATTTATTTAATTTGATAGACAGAGATCACAAGTAGGCAGAGAGGCAGACAGAGAGAGAAGGAAGCAGGCAGTCAGAAAGAAGGAAGCAGACTCCCTGCTGAGCAGAGAGCCCGCTGCGGGGCTCGATCCTAGGACCCTGGGATCATGACCTAAGCCAAAGGCAGAGGCTTTAACCCACTGAGCCACCCAGGCGCCCCTAGGATCTCCTTTTAAAAAGATACATGCTAAAGTGTTCAGGAGTAACATGTTATGATATCTGCAACTTAATTTTAAATGATTCAGAAAAAAAAGAAAAAAGATAAATTAAAATGAATATGGCAAAATGAAACATAATGAATGTTATGTTTGAAAATTCTTATAATAAAAAGTTGAGAACAAAATGACTGCTCCAGATAATCTATGAGAAAATCATCTTTTTATTGTTATTTGTATAAGATCTTTTGATTCTTTTTGGAATTGTAATCATTAGAATTGTACAAAATCACAGCCAAGGAAATTGGTAATTAGAATATCTAAAATGTTAGAGGTGCCGGGATGGTACTGTCAGTTAAGCACTGACTCTTGGTTTTGGCTCAGGTCGGGATCTCAGAGTCATGAGACTGAGTCTCGAATCAGGCTCCACACTCATTGCAGAGTCTGCTTTAGATTCTCTCTCCTTCTCCTCTTGCCCCTGCTACTCATGCTCTCTTTCTTTCTCTGTCTCTCTCAAATAAGTCATAAAAAAAAAAGAGAGAGAGAGAGAGAATGTCTAAAATGTTAATATAATTAACACTTGATTAGAGACTATACACTTACTGAATTCTGGGCATTCCAATTAGTATTATATACACTTAAAAACTACATGGGATTGAAAGGAGGAATTTAATTACAAGGGCCTCAGAGAGCATACAAGAACTGGATCTCACTTGGTAGGAAAAGGGAATGAAATCAATATGGTACTTGCCTTTGATTCTTAGACCAAGTATCACGTGATGTCAATCAGTGAAGAAACAGAGATGCACTAAATACAACTATCAGCCTTAATATCCAGGATGATGGCAATTCTTCAGAAAAGCCAAAAAATGAGAGATAAGGATTATAGGAACAGAAAATTTTCCCTTTTCCCTTCTAGATTCTTTGGCTGGCCTAATAATTAAATTGACAAAAGATGGAGTAACAGGAGAAAAAATTTAATTACATACATTTGCACAAAGACAGTGAGACTCATGGGCTGCCAGGCAACTGAGACTCACTTATATGCCATTCTGAGCTAAGGAATGAGATAGGGGCCTGGGGCTTCAGCGGGAAATAGGGCAGTTCACAGGAAGATCAGAAAAGCAGATGGTTGGTAATCAAATGTTTGCCCCACCATGCAGATGAATTAGGTAAAAAAAAGTTATATCTGGTAACTGGGCCATGCCCCCATTTAAGATCTTTTTCTTTTTTCCTTTTCTTTTTTTAAGATTTTATTTAATTAGGGACGCCTGGGTGGCTCAGTTTAAGCAGCTGCCTTCGGCTCAGGTCATGATCCCAGCGTCCTGGGATCGAGTCCCACATCAGGCTCCTTGCTCGGCAGGGAGCCTGCTTCTCCCTCTGCCTCTGCCTGCCACTCTGTCTACCTGTGCTCGCTCTCTCTCTCTCTAACAAAGAAAGAAATAAAATCTTTAAAAAAAAAAAAAGATTTTATTTAATTAGAGAGACAGAGAGCAAGAGCAGAGGAGGGGCAGAGGGAGAGGGAGAGGAAGAATCTCAAGCAGACTCCACCCTGAGCATGGAGCCCAAAGCAGAACTTGATTCCAAGACCCTGAGATGTGACCTGAGCCAAAATCAAGAGTCAGACATGCAACAGACTAGGCCACCCAGGTACCTCCCCCACTATATAAATTCTTTTAGTCAGCTAAGGGAGAAGTAAAATAATTTTTCCTGAGTATTTTGGCTCATCATTGCCTTCAGCTCAAAATAATCCACATGGCAAAGTAGCCCACTTGGGGGTAGCATATTCTGCTCCCCTTGAAGTTCAGGAGGGAGACAGGATTCTTACAAACCACAACTACACAGACAATAAGGAGACCAAAATGAGACTACTATGGACTGCTAAAAAGTACAGAAAAAGAACACCTCTCAGATGACAAAGTACTTTTCTCACACAGAGAGTCAAGGAGCAGGGAGGACACCAATTACCCAGAAGTAGGCTCTAGAAAAAAACAAGTGTTCAACAATGCTAGGAAAATAGCATTTCCAACCGGAAGCAGGCTGAGATTTCTGAATAAATGGTTGTAGCAACCAAACCAGAGAGGCTCAATAAATCTCAAGTATATTTCAGTTGCCTCAGGATAAAATACCGTGCTCTGTAACCTCACAATCTCTGTCCCTCAGTTTCTTAGAAAAATTCCTTTAGTTTATCTCAGTATTTCAAATTGGAGTTTCAAATTTTCAGTGTTTCAGATTGGATCTTGGAGTGGGGGGCTCGGTAAAGAAATGCTGTGAAGAAGAAGGAGTAATTTTACAACAGAAATAGAGAATAAGGATTGAAATCAGAGCACCTCTCAGTAATGGGATCTAACCTGCATGGAGGAGTGTGACAAGGGTAGCTAATGAGATCCACCTTCAGGGGGCAGTAGAGCCTAAACTAACACTTGGCTGTGGTGGCCACGCCCTCCACTAGTACTTCCTCCTCTCAGCACTGGGATTACCAGTCTGCTGAGAAAAAAGTGGGCAATATTAGGGGTGCCTGGGTGGCTGAGTCGGTTAAGCGTCTGCTTTTGACTGGGTTCATGATCCCAGGGTCCCGGGATAGGATCCCACATTGGGCTGCAGTGGGGAGCCTGCTCTCCCACTCCCACTCTCCCTGCTTGTGTTCCCTCTCTTGCTTTGTCTCTGTCAAATAAATAAATAAAATCTTAAAAAGAAAAAATTAGAAGTAGGCAATATCAAACCAGATTGATGAAGAAAGGATACAGGTGATAGGAAGGAGCAATAGAAAAGAATTCTAAATTGGGGAAAATTCTAATTGGGGAAGAAAGTGATGAAGGAAGTGGTGGTGAAGGAAGCTACTGATCAATAAACTGATCCCTTCACTGTGTGTACAGGGAAAAGAAACAAGCTCCAAGAACATGGAGATGGGAATAAGAATAATGCTTGCCCTATCATTATCTTTAGAAGCTTCATGACACAGCATGTATCCCGGGCTGTGACTGAAGGAGAGAGAAAGCAACAGGGATCTCTGAGAGGTAAGCATTTCAGAAATGTAAAACTGACACAAGGCCTAAGTTGAGATCAAACCTATCATAAGGCTTATGATTCTAGGGATTGAGCTGTTCAAGGAGCCAGATGTTACCACCTTTTTACCTTTGGCACATAATGTAGTCTTTAAAAAAAAAAAAAAAGATTTTATTTATTTATTTGACAGAGAGATCACAAGTAGGCAGAGAAGCAGGCAGAGAGAGAGTTGGGTGGGGGTAGGGAAGGAGCAGGCTCCCAGCTGAGCAGAGAGACCAATGCGGGCTCAGTCCCAGGACCCTGAGATCATGACCTGAGCTGAAGGCAGAGGCTTAACCTACCGAGCCACCCAGGTGCCCCGGTACATAATGTAGTCTTAAGAGAATTGCCTACTTTATCAAACATCTTGCCTTGTAGTAAAAGGATGGTGGGGATGGATATTCTTATTTTTTCTTCTTGCTAAACATCCTCCTGAATCATTTCTAATATCAGAATTGCAAAGCCACATGGTGTCATTCCTGGAGAGAAGGCCTGGAAGTTTTCAAAAATTCTCTTTTTTTTAAAAGGACTTTTTTTAAATTTATTTATTTATCTGACACAGACAGAGAGAGAGAGAGGAGGGCACGCTCTAGCGCACAAACAGGGAGAATGGCAGGCAGAGGGAGATGCAGATTCCCCATCTGAGCAAGGCCCCAGATGCAGGACTTGAGCCCAGAACCCTGGCATCAAGACCTGAGCCTGAGGCAGATGCTTAACAGACTGAGCCATCCAGGCATCCCTTTAAAAGTCCCTTTAAGAGGACGGTGGATATGAGCATCTCTCTGGAATGTTAATCTAACTGCTGTTCTCAGCTATCCATGCTGCCTGTTTTTAGAAGATGGGACAAGGAGGGTTTAGACTTGTAACCTGAGGCTAGCACAAACATTCTGCATCTCAGATGACTTCACCTCATCACACTTTTAGAAAGAATCTCCTTTTGCCCACTCTCTCTCAGTCTACCCTACTCCTCTCCCTTTCCCTCTTCCCAACTAAATTCTCACCTTGTCATTCACTGGGACAAAGCTTCTGTTCAGGGTGACAATGCGGAAGTGCACTAGAACAGAACAGACATCGTTGGCAAAGGGGATTTTCCCCTCTATGAATCTTTTTTCCACCCTTTCTACTTCCCCTACACACTTCTAAGTCAGCAAAATTCCATCAGGTTTTACTTTAAAAACAAAATAAAACAAAAACTGAGTCTGAGAGAGAGGTCAGAGCCCCCACCCGATTTCCCGTACCCAGCTCCTAACTTGGAAACATTAGAATGTAATGCCCTCTTCCCAAGAAGGCACAAAGTACAAATACCAGGGGCTCAAGCCAAAAGCCCTTGAAAATGTCCTTATAAAATGTTTCTTGATGCTTTCTTATTCATATCCAGCAGCTTGCTGTAAGATGCAGAAGCCCAGTTAAAGTTGCCAAATTCCACCCCAGAAAAAATGTGTACTTTTGTTTCAGATACACACACACACTAGCAACTCCACCCACTTACTCCTGCTGATGTAACACAGCGTGTCAACACCTGTGACCCCTCCTCCCTGAAAATCTTCCTCCCTCCTGCCTTGTTCCATTGACCTCCCACCCAACCACAAAGCCCCTCTTTCTGAATATGGGCAGCGGTTTGCCCTGTCTTTTGTCAAATCCCGTCTGTGCACCTCTTACCTTCCTGCCCTGGGTTGTAGATAGGTTTGTCAGTTTGTATAAAGACACCATTCCCCTGCCTCTGAATTAGAACCTTTTTCTTCCCCTCAAAGCTGGTATTATTTCCAGTAGCCGAAACCCAGATTGTAGCCACTTCCTCTGTGCCACCAGCAGGAGGCGGTACCTGAACAAGAGAAGGGAGCTCTGTGGCAGAGTACGATATTGGGGAAACACTTAGCTGGGGGTAGCAAGGGTAGGGCCATAAAACAAGTTGCCAGGAAAAGAGAAACCATGTTCAGAGGTGAAGGTCAAAAACTAAAAGAAGAAATCCAAGGTCAAGGAAATTGTGAATGTGTTATGGCCAAGAGTTCAGTTTAGGTTTAGGGGAGACAGGTTTAAAGACTGTGGCAAAAGTAAAATAACAGAAATCATACTTACAGTTTAGATTGCCTAAATGCCTAGGAAGGAAGCTAAGAAAGGAAGAGAGCAGAGTTGGAGTTGAATCTGTGCTTACCAGAAAGGAGATGCACTGTAAGTGCCTCTTCTTCCATCCAGAGGTTTCTAGCAACTTCTGGGTCTTGTCCTTGGTCTCCAGAGAAATAGTGAATTTTATATCATGGGACCCAGGGCTCAGATCCAAACAAACTCTCTGGGTAGAGGGGAAGTTAAGCTGGGCTGGTACTGTCACCAGGTAGTTTCTATTAAGGAAGCAAAAGGATTTCAGGGCAGTAATGATTCATTCATTCACTCAGTGAAAAATTAAGCCCTTTCCTAAGCACTCAGCATACAGTAGTGAATTTAACAGACTGATCCCCCGCCTTTGTGAACCTTATTTTCTATAATGGACAAACAGGTGAGTAACAAATAACTCAGCCTTACGCTGTGCACAGCCTTAAACCAACCATAATTAGGAGGCCATCACTGAGAATCTACACCTAGGGTACCAGGAAGGACATTAATTCTATTATAGATAACAGGGTATGAGGAGTCTACTATATTTAAACGTTTTCTTTCTTTCTCTCTCTCTTTTTTTTAACATTATCTTTCTTTTTTTAAAAAATATTTTATTTATTTATTTGAGAGAGAGAGAGAGAGAGAGAGTGAGCGCGAGCTCAGGCAGACAGAGTGGTAGGCAGAGGCAGAGGGAGAAGCAGGATCCCTGCCAAGCAAGGACCCCGATGTGGGACTCGATCCCAGGACTCGATCCCAGGACTCGGGGATCATGACCTGAGCTGAAGGCAGCCGCTTAACCAACTGAGCCACCCAGGCGTCCCTAACATTATCTTTCTTAAAGCTTCCTTTTGGTGCCTCTGCCTTTCTCTCTGGATAAAGGAGAAATGGAACCAAAGAAGGAACAGATGAGAAAGAAATTAAAATAAATCAGAGATTACCTCTTTTCTCCTGTATTTACATTTGAGAAAAGCAAAGAAGCCACCTGCCCCAGATCAACTCTGACACCAAGCACTTACGGGAGATATTTTTCTGCAATGGCTGGTGTTAGGGTCAATAATCCTAGGAGTTGAGCCCACATCCTTCTGGGTGAGATTCCTCAAGAGCAGGAACCAGAAGTCTGGGTCCCTGCTATAATATATATATTAACCCCACAGGGTGTGGAGCTTTTGATTAATGCACCAGCCAATCACCTATTGGAGCCTCAAGCTAAGGTGGTAACCCTGGGTAGGACTTCTATTCACTTCCTCAAATTTATTTCTCCCTGAAACATTCATACTGGCTCAGCCAGTCCTTAATACCTATTCTGAGGAAAACCCAGGGCTGAGTATTCACAGTGGTAATGCTCTCAGAACAAATTTGGACTTCTCCCTTTTTTTCTGGTTTCATTCCAAATTTCCATCCACATTTGATCTTTGTTCTCTTGTTATTCTATGTTATTCTATTAAGACATACTTGGGAACACAGGTCTAGGAACAGTATCAAGAGAAAAGCAGTATATCTCTATCTATTTGGGAATTTAAAAAATTAATACTACTCAGCATTCCTGTGACTATATGGAAATAGGGACACATACACTCCTTATAAAAATATAAATGGACAACCTTTTTGAAGGCAATTTCGCACACATTAAAACCTTTTCATATTTCTATGACCCAGCAATTCTTTTTTTTTTTTTTTTTTTTTAAAGATTTTATTTATTTATTTGTCAGAGAGAGCGGGAGCGAGCACAGGCAGACAGAGTGGCAGGCAGAGGCAGAGGGAGAAGCAGGCTCCCCGCCGAGCAAGGAGCCCGATGTGGGACCCGATCCCAGTATGCTGGGATCATGACCTGAGCCGAAGGCAGCTGCCCAACCAACTGAGCCACCCAGGCGTCCCGTGACCCAGCAATTCTTATTTTGGAAATGTTTCTTAATGAGCAAAGAGAGCATGCATATATGCAAAAGATGTATCAACCATATGTTTCTTCACTGTATTCTTTATATTGGCAAGACTTGAATGCTACCTAGGGTATAAATTAGTGAGGATACTTTCTGGAGTAATGAACAACCCAAATTAAACCAACTTAAACAAAAAAGAATTTTTTGGTAATGGGTGGATCAGACATAAGAACCGAAGGAACCAGAGAAACTGGAAATGTTATGGCCTGAAATTAGGCACTGATGCTGTCAGGACTCATTTCTCCCAATCTCTCAGTCCCACTGTACACAGGATTTCCTTCAAGTAGTGGAGAAGAGGGAGCTGAGAATCTTTCCAGCCCTATGATCCCAAGATACAGAAGTTTTTCATCTAACTCAGAGAAATTTCTGAAAATGGATTTTGTTCCTCCTTGTCTCAAATGCTCAGCTCTGAATTAATCACTGTAGCCAAGATACTACAACAGGTGGACCTGGGTCATTCTTACCACCCAGGGGCCAGCATGATGAAGTACCATGACTGGCAAACTAACTCCCAAAATAACACATGGAATTGGACAGGAGAGGGTTTTCTAGAAAGGAGTCCATTACTATAGGAAGTGCACTGGAGTAAAGATGCTGGGAAATTCAAATGTTAAGTCTATTACAATGCCCAATAATATAAATTTGGTTGAAAAAATTGCTATATTAATATAAAGCAACAATACACAGCCATTAAAAACAATATTCTCATGACAAGGGGAATTGTTTGCAACACTAATTGAATGGCAGGGTGGAGAAGAGGCAATATGATACAAAACAATAGGTTGGAAGTTCCACTTCCACTCAGGACGTTAAAAAAAAAACAAAACAAAACTGGAAAGAGCATTTTCCCCTCCCTGATAGTGAAAAATTCAGATAAACTGCAAAATCATAACTCTTTTTGAACCAGAAAGTTGAATCTAAGAGCTGAGCAGAGATTGCCAGTTAACTAAGTAGCCTAAAATCCAAGGAGGCACAGTTCCTTCCGAGAAGAGACTCGAGTGTTGAGTTGTCTCATCTGTGCTGGAACATGGGAGGTACTTGGGCCATCACAGAAGCAAGTAAGGACACAGCTAAGATTTTAATGAATCACTAAAGGTCTAGTATGGTTTAGAATAACAACAAAGGATCTCTGTGTGCCACACAGGAAGCTTGTACTTATTTACAAGTTCTCTTCCATGACCCTTACCAAGGGCTCGTAAGAAAGACTGGATACAGAATGAGACTGAAAAGAGCCTCCCACAGTAGTATAGACATAGAGGACAGTATTATCTATCCTGCAGGAAAGGCCCCAGCTGCCCAAACTCTTTTCAGAAGGCTTAAGACTCTGGAGAGAAGTGGTAAATACTGTTGCCCCAATTGTTGCACAGGTAAAGACCAACTGTTGCCAGAGAAATGACAGAGAAAAAGAAGAGGAAAAAACAAAACAAAACAAAAATACCCAAACTCACAGGGAGGGAAAAGAAACAGACCTCAGCCAAGAATTCTATACCATACTTTCAGAGGTTTCCTAAGCCTGAAGGAAGGGCAGGAAACTCTTTCCTACACAAGATGTGCCATAGACACAAAGCAAAGTTTGATCAGGAGTAGAGGCAGGAATTCTAAGAAAATCTCATCCTCCAAGGCACAGGCATATAGACTACCTATGACTGAAGATGAAAAGGACAAGGGATAACTACTGCACCCTCTCAGGAGCACCCCAGCAAAAAACGTAACAAATAGCAGCAGTCCACCACTGGCAGAGGGGCAAGAATATGGAGAGAGACCACCTCTGTGGTGCCTATAATGTGTATAGGGAACTGAGAGCTGAAAGTGGAAAACAAACATTGAGAAAAACTTCCAGCATTCCAGACCCTACCCCAAGTACAAGGCATCATAAGAGGAATTTGAAGCTTATGGTACACTGAAAAAGCAAGTCCTAAATCCACCTCATCTTTTAACCAGAATGACTCCATCTACTATGTTAAACTGCCTGAGAAGAGATGTGTCCCTTTGTAGACATAAAGGCTATTTACCTAATCTCCCCTGTTTTGCACAAGATGTCTGGCATTCAATCAAGAATTATGTGATGGGGTGCCTGGCTGGCTCAGTTATTAGAGCATGCAACTCCTGATCTCAGGGTTGTGAGTTTAAGTCCCATGCCGGGTGTAGAGCTTACTTAAAAAGAAAAAAATTATATGACTTACAAAAAGAAGATGATGATGACAACAAAGACAACAATGGTGACAACGCCCTGTGAAGATACAAAGCAACTGACAGATTCAGACTCATAGATGATATTGGTGTGAGATCCAAATGGGACTTTAAAATGACTAGAAGAGGGGCTCCTGGCTGGCCCAGTCAGTAGAGCCTGTGACTCTTGATCTCTGGCCTGTAAGTTTGAGCCCCATGTGTGGTATAGAGACTACTTTAAGATAAAATCTTTTAAGAAAATAAAAATAAAAAATAAAATGACTAGAAGTAATATTATATATTATATTCCTTAAGGACTATAATAAAAAAGGTGGACAGTATCCATAAACTGATGGGAAATTTCAGCAGAAAGATGGAAGTGATAAAGTCAATTAGAAATGCTGAAAATAAAAAAATAAGGTATCAGAGATGAGCAACTCCTTCCTCAGGCTCTTAAGTAAACTTGATGCAGCTGAGAAAATAATCAACCAATATTTACCTTATAAATAAGTCAATAGAAATTATCCAACCGAAGCACAAAGGAAAAAAAGGTAGAAAAAAATATAACCTCATCAAAAAGACAAGAGGTAACAAATATTAGCTTTTATGTGGAGAAAAGGGAACACTTGTGAACTGTTGATGGGCTTATGAATTGGTGCAGCCACCATGGTAAACAGTATGGAGGATCCTCAAAAGCTTAAAAATAGAACTATCATATAATCTCACAATTCCACTTTGGAGACTATATTCAAAGGAAATGAAAACATTAACTTGAAAAGATATCTGCACCCCCATGTTCATAGCAACATTATTTCCAATAGCCAATACATGGAAACAACCTAAGTATCCACTGATGGATGAAAGGATAAAGAAGTTGCGATATATATGTGTGTGTATACCCCC
>RCUC01115409.1:0-10293 GCA_003697995.1 Taxidea taxus jeffersonii
CAGGAGCTGGCCCCAAGCCCTGGCAGGTGCCCCCAACAGCTCCTGAAGTCCAGGTGCGGACACCGAGGGTCAACTGTCCAGAGAAGGTGGTAAGTGAGGGGCTTGGCCTGTGGCCCTGAGGTGCTGGGAAACCTTACGTTTAACGTTCTTGCTTTTTGGGATTCACTCTGCAGTGACTTCATAGGAATTTTCTAGGGCTACCACAACAAATTAGGGGATCAGAGGTCAGGCCAGACCAGGCTCTGAGCCCAGGCTCAGGCCAGCTGGCTTAAAACAACAGAAATTCATTGTCTTACTCTTCTGGAGGCCAGTAGTCTGAAATCAAAGTATGGGCAGGGCCATGGTCCCTCTGGAGGTTGTACAGAAAGATCCTTTGTTGTATCTTCTGGCCCAAGGTGGGTTCCACATATCCTTGGCTTATAGCCCCATCACCCTGGTCTCTGCCTCTGTCTTCACACGGCTTTCCTGTCTGTGTCTCTGAACCTTCTTTCTCTTATAAGGACACTTGTCATTGGGTCAGGTTTTTTGTTTGTTTGTTTGTTTGTTTTTAAGGTTTATTTATTTATTTGAGAGAGAGCATGAGCTGGCTGGGGATGGTGAGGAGAGGGTCTTGGGGAGGAGAGGGAGAGGGAGAATACCAGGCAGACTCCCTGTTGGAAGCCCTCCCAGGAAGCCTGATGGAGGGCTGTATCTCATGACCCTGAGACCATGGCACGAACTGAAATCACGAGTTGGATGCTGGGGGGTGCCTGGGTGGCTCAGTGGGTTAACCGTCTGCCTTTGGCTCAGGGGTCCTGGGATTGAGTTCTGTGCGGGGAGCCTGCTTCTTCCTCTCTCTCTCTGCCTGCCTCTCCTACTTGCGCAGGCACGCTCTCTCTCTCTGACAAATAAGTAAATAAAATCTTTGAAAAAAAAAAAAAAGTTGGATTCTCCTGTCGACTGAGCCACCCAGGCATCTCCAGATCAGGATCTTTATCTTATCTCAAGATCTTTCTCTTAATTCCATCAACATATTCCCTAATTCCAAAAGAAGTCACATTCTTATGTTCTCAGTGGCTATGTCTGTGTGGGGGCAGGGGCACAATTCAACCCACTCTACCTTTGTTTTCCTGTTTCTGTGTCAGACATTCCCTGGCTCCTTTATTCACTTGCAATCCTGGACTCCTGATCTAATGCTCTTTTCCCTGAACCGCTGTCTTCCAAAGTAGGTTTCTTGGCTGGGACTTGGGGGTCACCCCGATAACCACCTTTTCAGACGGAGCTGCTTGGAGAGGGCCACCAGAGTGCGGGGGTGGGGGGCGCTGGTGTTAGTGTCCACTTGCTAGGCACTGCCAGCCACAGTGCCCTCACCTCCCTTGGACCTTCTTGCAGATCATCTGCCTGGACCTGTCAGAGGAAATGTCCCTGTCAAAGCTGGAGTCATTCAATGGGTAAGAGGAACATTTGGGGGCTTGAATATGCAGCCATGGCTTGGGGTGGGGTTGGGGGGATAGACAGCTCAAAAAACTCAGGGCTCTCTCTCTCTCTGAGACTCACAGCTCTTGGCCTGGCCTGGGGACTGGGGCCTGGCGCTGTCATAGTAGCAATGGTAACCGATTTTGAAAAAGCTATGAGCCACCAAGGCTCTGATCCAAGCGTGTGAGAGCTGCCATGTGCCACCCACAGCACAGCAGTGACTCAGAAACTCTTGAGAGGTGAAGTGACTTGCCCAAGGCCTCACAGAGAATAGGCAGAGTCAGGACTCAGACTCAGGCCTAGCTGACCCAGAAGCCGCTGCCCTGAACAGCTGGGTCTCTGTGGAGTTAGTGATCGGGCCTGGATAGGGTCCAGCTCTGGGGGATGCTGAAGACAAGCCCGCCTTCCCCTTGCTGCCACCTCTAGCCATCTGCGGCTGAATGAAGGCTTGGGGGAGACCTCCTGGGGATCAGTTGTGAGACCGAGACTGGCCAGAGGAGCCCCATTTGGCGAGGGCAAAAGCTGGGGTGGTGGGGGTGCTGGGCTTTGCCATCTCCCTGCTGCATGACCTGACCTGGGCCTCCAGTGCCTAATCCTGAGGCTAGCGGAGGGCTCCCCAGGATTGGCAGGTGAAGAGACACCCTCCAGGCCAGGAGGCCTTGCCTTAACCACCCCCTTACCCTCTCTCCCTCCCCAGCTCCAAAACCAATGCCCTCAACGTCTCCCAGAAGATGATCGAGATGTTTGTGCGGACAAAACATAAGATTGACAAGAGCCATGAGTTTGCGCTGGTGGTGGTGAATGATGACATCGCCTGGGTGAGGCTGGGGCAGGGCTCAGGTGCCGAGGGGTTCTGTTGGGGTGGGGAGGCGCCTCGCTGAGGCTTGTGCTTCCCCACAGCTGTCTGGCCTGACCTCTGATCCCCGCGAACTCTGCAGCTGCCTCTATGACCTGGAGACGGCTTCCTGCTCCACCTTCAGTATCCTTCCAGGCAGGGGCGCCATGTGGAAGGGCTTGGGCTGTCCTGGCACCCCAGAAGCTTGAGTCATGGAGGGGGCTGGCTGAGACTGGCTCACGTCCAGATCCCCGTTCTGCTGTGATAAACTTGGGCAAGTCCCCTCTTTGAACCTGTTTCTTCATCTGTAAAAGGGGAGGCACGAAACCTCCTTCCCCAGGGTGTTGCCGTTAAGATCAAGTCCTGGTACAGAAACAAAACCAGCTGATTTGGACTCTAGATGTCAAAACCCACTCACATGGGGAGCAATCTGTGCAGGGCCAAGTATACAGTTGGTGCTCAATAGATGGCGATATGGGACTGAGGAGTCACAATCACTGCTACAGCCCTTGCAGCCTGGGCACAGCACATTTTATGCTAATTTGAACACAAAAGGCTCACGTACAGCCCAAAACTTAGATAGAAAATGATCCTTGTGAGTTACAAAACACTTCTGAGTGTCGGGGGGTAGGGGACTGGGACACCTGTGGCTCTTAAATTGTGAAGACTGCTGCTCTGGCCGTGAGGGGAAGGGGAGCTTTGAGCCACCAAGTGTTTTCAGGGCATCCGGTGCCGGCCCCCTGTTTTGTGATCTATACTGAGGGAAAACAGGCTCAGACAGGGCAAGCAACTGGGCCAGGGTCACACAGCGTGTCTCCTGCACCAGGCCGTGAAGGTGCCTGGGCTCTCCCGGCGTCAGAATGAGGGAAGCCTCCTGCCGCTTCCTACCCATGCTCTGCCACCAGCCTTCTCCTTAGCATCTCTGCCAGATCTGGAAGGTCTCTTTAGCCTCATGTAAGTACCACCTTTGCTGCAACTCCCCTTCTGTGTCAGTCCTGTGATGGCCCTGAGGTCCCCCGCTCCATCGTTTTAACCCACAGGGCAGCAGCACGCTTTTTTTGTGAAGAGCCAGGCAGTAAATATTTTCAGCTTTGCAGGCCATATGTCTTGATGACTGGATTCTGCCTGAGTCACTTGAAGGCAATCACAAACCATCCCTGTGCACAGGGCTGTGTCCCAACAAAACGTTCTCGACGAACACGGAAATTTGAATTTCATATCCGTTCCACATGTCACAAAATGTTCTTTTGATTTTCTTCCCCCAACCATGTAAAACATATAAAAACCCTTCTTAGCTTCGGGGCCCTAGTAGTCCAACCTCTGTTTTTACCTGCCCCCTAATGGTGGACACAGATCCTGTTTTGCCTTTTCCATCATGATCAACCCAGTACAGGGTTCTGGCAAATTTTGCAAATGAACTCATCCTGTAAATTCCCAGTGGAAGACATGCTGGGCCAAAGGGTGTGTATTTTTAACCTGCTAGACTTTGCCAGAACACTGTCCTAGGAAACCAATCCTGCGTACCTCTCCCGACATCAGGGTTCATGCTGCCGAAGGTTCTGGCTGTTTGATAGAGGCTAGCGGCCACCTGTTACTTTCACTGTGCTTTTCTTGGAGGCTTTTTTATTCATTTTTAAACCATTCAGTATTCCTGCAGTGATTTGTCCGTTTGTCCCCTTTGCCTGTGTTTATAGGGAGAGAGTGGCTTTTTCTTATTGATGATCACATTTGCTTTTCACATATTAAAGACCTTCGCCCTCTGTCTGCCCAGTGCTCTCTGCCAACGTGAGATCCAGCCGTGGCCAGTTGGGGACATGGGTGCTAACTTATCAAATAAGATCAGGTCCCAGCCTTAAGACTCTTCTGGCCTGGGGAACATGTCCAAGTCAGGTTAATGATGGGGGATATTCAGGATGGTGAGAGTGGTCAGAGTGGGCTCCACCTTTGGGGTCTGCGGAGTCCCCCTGATAGAGCAGGAGAGGTCAGGCAGAAGGGTGAGGCTGGGGAGGCAGTCTGGGCAGAGGGAACAGCATAGGGGGAGGCTCAGAGGGAGCAGTCATGTGGGCTTTGCGTGCCCAGTGAAGGCCCAGGCTCTCCGAGGGTGACAAGAACAGAGGATCCCCGGAGCGTGCTCTGACCTGTCCCCCACCTTCCACTACGCAGTCAGCAGAAGACTGAGCTGCCCGTCACGGAGAACGTGCGGACAATTCCACCCCCATACGTGGTCCGCACCATCCTAGTCTATAGCCGTCCGCCCTGCCAGCCCCAGTTCTCCCTGACGGAGCCTATGAAGGTGAGTGAGGCTGGGGAAAGGGAGGGATAGCTGCAGCCAGCAGAATGGCTGCTTAGACACCAGGAGGGGCTTCCTGATCACAAGAGCTAGGGTGCCTATGGGCAGGTTCCCAGAGTCCAAGGCAGAAGCTGGGGAATTACAGTCATGGGGGCATGGGGTGACTCACGCCCCGAAGGCTGGCATTCTTTCCCTGCAGAAAATGTTCCAGTGTCCATACTTTTTCTTCGATGTTGTTTATATCCACAATGGCGCTGATGAGAAGGAAGAGGAAATGAGCTGGAAGGTGAGAGGCTGCTGTGCATGTGGGTGGCAGGGGGGTGTTGGTGGGGTGTCTTGGAAGCTGCCTCCGTTTTGCACCCCTGGAGTCCTGGCCCTGCTGGATCATGGTCCTGAGCTCATTCAACAACCATCTCTATGTGTCTGCTGTGAGCTAGTGGGGGCTTCTCTCGGTCCGCCTTTGCTTTCATCATGCCCTCTGCTTGCAGTGCCCTTCCTGCCCTGCTTCCCCAGGCCCTGCTGGTCCTTCATATCCCAGCCCAGACTTAGCTAAAGAACGTTGATTAGGCCACTTACCTCTGAGCCTCAGTTTACCCAACTGTGAACAGGGAGAGTTTGGCTCCTCCTCCTCCCTCAGCACCCAAACCATCTACCCCAGATCATCCTCAGTACTGATTAGCCAGGGGTCGTCTGCATCTGACTGTGTCTCCAAACTAGGGGCTCCAGGACAGATTTCTTGGGGTCCCTACGCCTGGGTGGGTGGCGGGGAATATTTGCTGAACATGGGACCGTTTCTTTCTGGCAAACTCCTCTTCATCCTTCAGAACCCATCCCTGGTGCTCCCTCCTCTGGAAAGCCCTCCAGGGGCGGAGAGGGTCCATCAGGGGACCCTATGGCTGAATAGCCCCTCCCTGGCCCCACAGGACATGTTTGCCTTCATGGGCAGCCTGGATACCAAGGGCACCAGCTACAAGTATGAGGTGGCACTGGCTGGGCCAGCCCTTGAGCTGCACAACTGTATGGCCAAGCTGCTGGCTCATCCACTGCAGCGGCCCTGCCAGAGTCATGCCTCCTACAGCCTGCTGGAGGAGGACGACGAAGCCACTGAGGTTGAAGCCACCGTCTGAACCATCTCTCTACGTCCCCGCCTTGTCGTACAGTGAAGCCCTTGGCTTAGAGAATGGTTCTCAAAAGGCTCCATGGCACCCTGGTGGGGGAGGGTTCCAGGAGGCCCCTGGAACCCTGGGCCCCTTAGTTTTCCGGCCCACCTCCCACTGCTGGTTTGTTGACTGTAAGTTTTGTTCTTCCCCTGTGTGCTTCTTGTCCTCAGAATAAAAATCTGAGAATCCCTGACCCAGGTCAACAACAGTTACATTGTGTTAATTAGGATCTTTTTGGTTGCAAGTGATGGAAGACCTGCGGTGGAACAGAAAGGGAAAGGGTTTGGTTCTTGTGGATGAAAAGCAATGAGCAGCTTCAGGCTTGGCTGTGTTCATTATTCAGACAATAATGCCAGTGGGGTGGGTGTTCAGCGTGCCCTGCTTTTCTCCCAAACCATGGGAGGGCTGTGATCACTTCTCAAACTACAGCCCAGGGGAAGGGAGGGCCCCCACACCTCCATACCACAGGCCTTGCCTGGTCGTTGGGCCAGTCATGGGCCAGAGTTGTGGGATGGTCTGATCCGCCAGGACTTGATCAAGCCTCTCATCCGGGAAGGGATTACAGCTGTTTCAGGAAATAGTATGGGTTTTCCCCAGAGGAAGGGAGACCAGAGACAGATACAACAGGTGTACCATTCAGCTATCTTCCTGGATGATGAGCGATTGTGCAAAAAGTTTGGCAACTAGATTCTATTTATAAAACGGAAACAGCTTTATTTCCCTCCCTATGAGCATTTATTGGGCACTTATGTGCCAGGCCCTTGTGGTGAAACTCCTTCCATTTCACACCAGCCGGGAAGAGATGATTCTCCCATTTTGCAGATGGGAAAATTAAGGCCCTCAGCGGCCCAGCGCTCCAAAGTAGTGGACTCCAGTTTCCCTGGAAGTGGAAACGGGCCACACAGAGATGGAGGCGGGAGCTGTTAATTGAAGCTTTACACAGTGTCCAGGCTGTGCTCATCCACGGAAGCCCCCTTGGGCAAAACGTTCTGGGAGACGTAATACCCTGTGGGCACCTCCCGGCCCTGGGAGGCAGCGCCACACCCTCCTACAGGGTGAGTTCGCGTTTCCCCGCTTTTGACACGAGATAATGACATATGCGGCGGCCTCCACCCGCCCGGGGCCTTATCGGTGGCCCCAGGCCCTGCTTGAGCGCCACTCGGTGTCATGGGTCCCCGCAGGCACTAGAGCTCGCGAACCTCGATGTGGACGTCCGTGCGGCGCAGGTCCGCTTGGCCGGGGACACTGCGCGGCGCCGTCCCACGGACACCCGAGGCGGGGGGTGGGGCGGCGCGTGCGCACAAGGCCGCGGCGGGAAATTGGAACCTGGCGGGCAGGGCCGCGGGGCTCCGGGACAGACGCAGCATGGACGCGGCGGCCCGCCTGGCCCAGCGGCTTCGGGCAGCGTTGCGGGAGACGGAGCCGCGGTGAGGCGGTTGGGGGGCCGGGCCGGGCCGGAGACGGGGCGAGGGTCGCGGTCCACTCTGACCTCCCACTCCGTAGGGCCGTGGAGGAGCTGCTGAGCCGCGGCGCCGACCCCAACCTACTGCTCGCGGATGGCGCGGCAGCCGTGCACCTGGCGGCCAGAGCCCGCCACCCGCGCGGTCTGCGGTGTCTCGGAGCCCTGCTGAGCAGAGGCGGGGACGCCAACGCTCGGTGAGGTGGGGCCAGGACTCGGGGCGGGGTGAGCCGCGCAGGGGAGGGGTCTCCCGAGTCCTGGCCTCGGCCGCCCACTGGGAGAGGGTATCCCACAGCCCAGGGGCGGAGACTCAGTGTCCAAGGGTGGGGCTTGGGGATCTGGGGGCGGTTCCTGAGGATCCAAGGGCGAGGGACTAGGGTCCCAGCCAAGATTCCGGGGTGCGGAGGCAGCGATCACATTCCCTCTTCCTCTGACCTCTCCTCCGCTCAGTTCGGTCGAGGCACTGACGCCGCTGCACGTGGCTGCCTCCTGGGGCTGTCGCCGTGGCCTGGAGCTACTGCTGGGCCACGGAGCGGACCCCGCGCTGCGAGACCAGGTAGGAGTCCCGCTACTGCAGTAGCAAAGCAAACCTGAAGGGCTTTCCTTCCCGAGGAAAGGGAGGGAAGAAGGGAGGGAAGAGGGCCTCGGGTGCCCCCTACTGACCGCTCCGCTACAGGACGGACTGCGGCCGCTGGACCTGGCAGAACAGCAGGGGCACCAGGATTGTGCGCGAGTCCTTCGGGAGTTCCAGACTCCGACCCAGACCTCGACCCCGACCCCGACCCGGACAGAGAGCCAGGAACCAGAGCCTGAGCCCGAGCCTGACGGTACGTGGGGCCTGCGAGTACTTGGGGGCTTAACCTCTGTTCTAGATTTGCGTGTCCCTCTGATGTCCACTCTGGCTCTGTCTCAGGAGCATTGTCTCCAGTAAGCTGTCTGCCTCCTGTGACTCCAGCTGCCTCCTTCTGTCTGGTCCAATCCCCATCTCTGTCTCTGGCTCTCTTCACTCCTCTCTGACTCACTCTCATCCCTTACTTTAGGCCCAGACCCCTGGGAAAAGAGGTTGGACACCAGGCCCTCTGGACCTCCCAATGTGACGCCAGGCTCCACAGCACTGGGCGGAAGTGATGGCAGGGACATGGGCCTGGAAGCCAGCCCCAGACTCCCCAGCCTCCTTGCCCACCCTGAGATTGCTGACCAGGATAGCGGCTTGGAGCATCCCCCAGGACAATGGGACTACAGCTCAGATAGCTCCTTTGTCACTGCGATTGAAGCTTCTGGAACTGAAGACCCAGCCCCACGTACCTCCTCCTGGGTTAGGTCATTACCCCAGACCAAGCAGGGACACCTGCCTGGTATTCGGCTTTCCCAGAGGATGCCCAGGTCTCCAGGTACCCCTCCACTGGTGCATCGAACTGCCAGAGCAGACAGGGAGGCAGAACTAAATACCCGTCTGCAGGCCCTGACTCTGACCTCTCCAGATGCCTCCCCCTCCCCCATATCCCTCCCGGATGGGAGCCCTGCCTCAAGTGCCCCTCAGGAATCACCACGACTCCCCGACTCCCCCTTCCTAAAAGATGGAGAGGTGTCCCTCGACAGTGATGTGGCTGCCCTCTGGCTGACGGAGGATGAGGGGAGCTCCACAGGTGACAGGGACCCCATCCCCTCTTGCTGGTGCCCTCCAGTCCCTGCAGTGTCTGACCTGGATTTGCTGCGAGGGCTCCGAGCGCTTGGCGAGAGCCCCGGCCCCATCACACCCTTCACTCGGCCGTACTACCTCTGGCGGCTGGAGGAAACCCATGCTGCTGTTCCCGGTTAGTCTGTTTGGGGCATCCAGAGTGCAAGGAGCCTCTGGGAATTCCTGGAGAACCCTGTCTCTCAGTCCTGCCTCTTTTACTCTTTGTCTCTGGGGGAACAGCCCCTTCTTCTGCCTGCCTTGACTCAGTCCTCCTGCCTCCCCAACCTGGGGCTCAGACTTTGCAGGGCACAGCCCAGAGCTGGCCGAAGCCCTGCGGACAGGCTGTATCCCAGATGCCCAAGCAGACGAGGATGTACTGGCCCAGCAGTTTGAGCGGCCAGATCCCAAGAGCAGGTGGCGGGAGGGGCTCGCGAAGTCCAGTTTCACGTATCTGCTGTTGGACCCCAGGTACTTGGGGCAGGGATGACTCAGAGGTGGGAGCTGGAAAATTCGGGGATTGGTTCTTATTTGCTTTGTATCTTTTTTTTTTTTTATTTGTGAGTTCTTTTTTTTTTTTTTAAGATTTTTTTATTATTTATTTGACAGACAGAGATCACAAGTAGGCAGAGAGGCAGGCAGGCAGAGAGGGGAAAGCAGGCTCCCCGCCAAGCAGAGAGCCTGATGCGGGGCTCGATCCCAGGACCCTGGGATCATGACCTGAGCCGAAGGCAGAGGCTTAACCCACTGAGCCACCCAGGTACCCCTGCTTTGTATCTTAAAAGGGGGACTGGCCCTGTCTAGATACAACCTTCTGTATATACAAAAGGTTGGTTAGACCCAGTTCAAGCTGCTGAGTATCCGTGGGGAGCATCAACCACTCTCTGCCTTAGAAAATGGGGCTCACTGGACGTGGATTCCGGTTACTCTGTGAACTTAGAAACTGTCTCCGGGGCAACTGTCCTCTCTGAGCAACTTCCCTCATCCAGGGAGACTCAAGATCTGCCAGCTCGCGCCTTCTCACTGACACCGGCTGAACGCCTTCGGACCTTTGTCCGTGCCATCTTCTATGTGGGGAAAGGGATGCGGGCCCGGCCAGATGTTCACCTCTGGGAGGCCCTCAGGCTCCGTCGGCAGCCAGGAAAGCAGGTGTGGGTCTAAAGATCAGGGGCACAGCAGGGGCAGCTGGGCCAGGGGGAAGTGAAGGGAGGAAGGGATTGGAGGGCAGACCCCTGACCCCACCCTGGTCCCCTAGGCCTGCCCCAAAGTGCGCCAGATCTTGGACATTTGGGCCAGTGGCCGTGGTGTGGTCTCCCTGCATTGCTTCCAACATGTAGTTGCTGTGGAGGCTTATACTCGAGAGGCTTGTCTCGTGGCTGCTCTAGGTAAGTGCCTGGCCCATGGGGCAGGGGAAGAGGT
>RCUC01115410.1:0-27280 GCA_003697995.1 Taxidea taxus jeffersonii
ACACACACACACACACACACACGCACACTCTCATTCCCTTGGTGATACCGTCTAGTTTCATGACTTTAAAAAAAACTTGCTAGTGAGTCCAAAATATTTATCTGCAGCCTAACTCTCCCCTAAATTCGAGGATTAAATATCCAATTGCCGGGACATCTGGGTGGCTCAGTGGTTTAAAGCCTCTGCCTTCGGCTCAGGTCATGATCTCAGGGTCCTGGGATCCAGCCCCGCATCGGGCTCTCTGCTCTGCGGGGAGCCTGCTTCCTCCTCTCTTTCTCTCTCTCTCTGCCTAATTGTGGTCTCTGTCTGTCAAATAAATAAATAAAATCTTAAAAAATAAATAAATGAATGAATAAATATCCAATTGCCTTATCAATAGCTCTATTGACTATCAAATGAGCATCTCAGACTTACATACGCAAATGCACACTTCTGGTTCTCCTCATCCCAGACTATTTCTCTGTAGTATTTTCAGTTTGTATGAATGGCAAGTCCAGCTTTCTCAGACCAAAAAACCTTAGGGTCATCCTTGACTCCTCTTTTTTCCACTCCTATATCCAATCCAATAACAAATTATTTGGGTTCCTCACCGTAACCATCCAGAGGCTGACCACTTCTCACTGGCTCCACTGATACCACCTTCCTCCAAGTCACTATCATCTCTAGCCAGGTTTATTGTAAAGGTAAGGGATTCTTGCTGATCTTTAAATGCCACAGCTTGCTCTTTTTCCCTTCCCTATTTCTCTGCCATTGCCTCATAGCTTATCTCCACATGGCAGTCAGAGCAGTCTTACTGAAACAAATCAGATCATGTCAGTCCCATATTGGAGATGTCTCTTTTTTTTTTTTCTTAGATGAGTCTCTACTATGATCTCCAATGCCTTATATAATCAGGTTGCTCATTATCACTTCTTTTCATTTCTTAGTACTATTTGTTCCCTCACGCCAGCCGCAACTGTTTACTTGCTATTCCTTATTCATATCAAGAATGGTCTTAAGTCAAGGATTTTTGTACTTATTATCTGTTTTTCAAAACTTCTCACCTTGTATGGCCACATGACTAACTCCCTCAGTTCTTTCATGGCTTTCTCCAATGTCACCTTCTAAGTAGGGTATTATATGACCCCTTATTTAAAATTAACTGTTTACCCACCCAAAGATCTAAATCTCCTTTCCCTGACGTTTCTCCTAAGCTCTTTTCAACTTCTATTGACATATTTGGTTTATTTTTGGCCTCCCCAAACCAGAATTAAGTACCATGAGAGGAGGGATTTGGGGCTTCTGCTTACTACATCTTTAGTATCTACCACAGTATTTATAATACAGAAGATGCAAAATAATTATGTCACAAAGAAATTAATAACATGTTGCATCTTTGCTTAAAAAGTATAAACATGACTTGTCTGAATTTCTCATATCTACTGTTTGCTAAGCCAGATAAATAGTTAATGGAAATTTGCTGATCTATAAATCCTCATTTTGTTTGCTCTCTGCCTTTCCTTAATTTTGTTTTATTTATGTAGTAGCAAGATCAGCTGGATGAAGATCCGCATCAGGCTAAACATTTGCTCTTTTGAGAATCTGCCAGTGCACGCATTTTAATTGACCTGTTACATGTGGCTGAATGAATCAAGTGATTCACTATGATTAAGTTCCTTTTGATTACATAAGAATAATGCAACTTTCTAGCACTCTTCCTTGTCTAGATATTTAAGACTATCTGGCGTACAGTCTCATTCCATTTATATTCCATCTTCTATCTGGTGGAGTCCTTTTCTGCATTTTTCCTTGGAGTGAGGTGCATCTTGTGTGTGCCTATGTGAGATTAAAACATCATGGAAGGCCTAAATACACATAACATTTGCTTCTGTGCATTGAAATCATTTTCTAGCATTACAACACATATAGGTCTATTGTATAGTATGCTTTCATTTCATCTGTAACCAAACTGAACAGGAGTGACAATGTGGAAATGAAAAGAGTTCACTCCTGTTCAGCTTGAGAAATTGCATTTGACACAAAGTAAAAGGAAATACGTGGGAATGTTGAAACCAAAAAAGAAAAGAAAAACAGTGAAATTTGTCATGGGAAAAAACGTCATTCTTTGTTCTGCTCCTCAATTTAAAAACATGTATCTTGTTTTCTTTAACAATTAAAAGTGTCAGCATCATTTGCAAGTTATTTATTATTATAGTTTACTTAATAGAGTTTGCTATGTTGCATAGTCTCAAATCACTAAAGACAATATTTTGCCATCATTACTACTATAAACTGCTTCGGGAACATGTAATATTAAAATCATGACAGGAAAACTCATCAGTGGGCAAGGCACTTAAAATACCTCTTGATTTAGAAATAAATTTCTAACTAATAGTGCACTATAAATTGGCAGAACAAAAAGGTTTACAAATTTCAAGACAGTGTGTCTAAACATGGTGTAGTAAAGACTTATTTTTCTATTTAGCCTCTAACACCCCTTCTCTGGCTAACAATGCCTTGTATTACTTCCCCAGTTCTATCCTTTCTCCATCCACAATCTGTATATGGTGGCTAAATTTGACTCCTTCCCCTGATTCTTACAGACTGAATGTTTGTGGTCCCAAAATTCACATGTTGAAGACCAAAACTCTATCATAAGGTATTTGGAAGTAGATCCTTTAGGACATAAGTTTTGGTAAGGTCATGAGGGTGAGTCTTACATATGGATTTTGTCCTTACAAGAGGAAGGAGAAAAAGATCTCTCTATCATGTAATAACACACACACACAAATGTGGCTGCCTACAGGCCAGGAAGAGAGCTCTCACTAGAATGCAACCATGCTGGTACCCTGAGTTCAGACTCTACACCTCCAGAACTCAGAGGAAATCAATTTCTCTACTTTAAGTCACCAAGTCTACATAGATCTTCTTGTGCATTTATGAGTTAGGGCTGGCCAGTCTCTACATAAGTCATCATTCTAGCCATCCTAACTGAATCATGGGTGATTATGTGGCATAACTCAAACCATTAAAAATTAAATCTAGATATTTTTAGAATTCTCTCAGCCTTTCTCAGCTGGGATTCTGCACCTGAATCACAACACAGAAAATGGTTTCAATGACTACATTCTTGATTATTCCAAAGATAATATCCCATTATTACCATCCAAGATGTCCAGGAAAAAAGTCAGGTATGTGTGTGTGTGTGTTTGTTTTGCATCCATTGTCTTGAAACAGTGACAGTATTAAGGCACCAGGCTTTAAATCTCTCATATTTTAAATTCCAGTCAAGAACATCCCCCTCATTGGGGAGTGCAGGATTGGAAGAACATAAAGTGGTAGCGACTAGGCACCCAGAGAGCTTGAAAAGGAAGCACACATGCAACAGGAGCAGAGCCAGGAGTTGGAAAAAGAACAGTTGCTCGAATGTAGATCAAGTCATATCTGCATCTTGCACCACACCTATGATCTTCAGTTACACAAACCAAACTGCCTTTTAGTTTAGACCCATTTGAGATAGACTTTCTGATACCTGCAGCAAGGGTTCTGACTGATACATTTTATGTATTCCAGTTGGGGTTTGGAAGAAAATGAAATTGTATTTTATATTTCAGTTACAAAGTGCTACTTTTAGATAGTGTGAAATAGAAAAATGCTCTACTCTACAGTCTATAGAAATAGACAAGAAATTGGGAAAGGGAAACACAGAGGCTGGGTGTTTACTGCATCCACTATGCAAATGCATAAAACATCTCTACATTGCCTCCTCTTTTTGATTCACCAGAGAAAGAGAAGCATATTTTTTAATGACTGGAGAAGAATTTATCTAGTCCTCTCTGCCTAAAGGGATTGGGATGGTGGTGACGTAGAGGTAGGGGTGGGTGAGGAGGTCCAGTTGTGCTACCTCATCAAGACGTTGATGGATGAGCCATGTAGCCACTTACATAATGCAAAGTTGACACAGCCTTGGTGCTTTAGCAACAGCTCGGAGAAGAGGGAAAAATGATCTATTCAAGAACCTGTTTACAACTGATTTTGTCAAATGAGAATAAAATCAGGAGATATGTATAAATTACCCTTTCTTGTCTGTACCAGTTTAGGAACTAGAAAGAAAAGAGTCGCAATCATGTAAATCCAACCCATCACAGCCGGTTGTCCAGATATCTTCAAATCCTCCCCTAATTGTATCTCCTGAGGCGTTTCACAATCTTAATCCTTACTTCTTCTCAAGATGGGGTAATGAATATGGTGAAACAGTCATGGGGCCTCAGAGAGCAGTAGTTAAGATGTCTGGCTTTAGGTTCAAATCCCAACTCCACCATTAACTAAATGTGTACCCTTGGGTCAGTTAAGACAATGGAAAAAGTAGCACTTCCCCTATACAAACTGACTTAATAAAATTTTAAATGTTAGAGGCTTCACACAGTGCCTGACACAATTATAATGTCAATTGCTATTTCTTAAAATTACCATTACAGTTGTATTGACTCCCGCCTCAATGTTAAGTACTCAGAGCACAAAAGACTAAACTTCCTAAGGGCCACTGAGAGTGCTACTAAAGAAGCCATTATTTAGAAGCAAACGAGAACTACCCAGCTGAGTCCAGTCAGACATCAAATCATGAAAGATAAAAAATATGTTGTTTTAGATCACTAAGTTTCGAGGTGTTTTATTAGGCAGCAATGGATAACTAGGAACACTAAACATTTGTCTTTTTATTGCTAGTGTAAACAGAATATTTTCCATTTTATCCCTTCCATGTTATTTCCTCACTTCTCTGTATCAAAGGCTATTTTTATATATTGTTTATTTACATATTAACATTTATTTTATACGTTAAAATTTTAAGTATCCATTGTGTTGAATTGTCATATTATTTTTAACTGACTTAAAGTTACTTTTTAGGTTTCTCATATATAATTCATATCATCTGCAGTGTCTTTTTATGCTACTTATTTTATCTGCATGTCTAGTTGTATTGGTCAGTACATCCAGAGCAAGGTGAAAATACAGTGGCAATACTGGGTTCATATTTTACTGCTGATTTAAATGAAAATACTTCTAGGTGTCTGTAAGGGCCTATTTAGCCAGAGCGATTCCATCCAGTTAAACAGTGATTTTGTTGTTTATGCAGTAAAACTTAAACTGATCCTGCCCACCCCCCCTCACCCCCACCCCAGGAACTTACTTAAAAGCAAGTCCTGGAAACCAGTAGAATATGGTCGACCAGTCCCTGATAACAGAGCCCAAATACAAGGGCGGGTCAGGTCAGGTGGAGGTAACAGAGCCCAAATGCAGGGATGAGTCTGGCCAGGTGGTGACCTCCAATCAGTAAAGCACGCATACTGTCTCCCTAGCTACCAAGGAGTGTGGGACCCGCCTTTTGGGTGCCTTTTGGGCGCCATTTCTGACCAAGGTGATAGGCTAGTTCAAATGTCTACTATGGGGTGAATTGTAATTCAGTTGGCCACCCGTGTGTGACCTAGCATGACTGTGCAGCTTTCTCTGTGTGTTGTAACCTCATTGGCCACCTGTGTGTGGCCAGGCTCAACCACATGGCCTTTGCTCTATCAAAGTTAGTCTCTGAGGCTGGGAGGGGTGGCCCTGTCTAAGAGGTGGCCCTGAACGGTCGGTTTGATTCTTGATGCTTGGCACAATATAAAGCTTTGCTTGACTTTTGCTTTGTTCCTTTGATTATAGACCCAACAGTGTCTTATCTGGATTTAAATATAATTGCTGTACAAAAATTTCCCTCTATTTTTACTTAGAGTTTTTAAATGGATTTTTAAAATATCAGGAATAGCTCTTCAGGTTTATTAAATTTTTCAAAGCATCTTGCTTATTCATTCTGGAATAATATTTCTTGATGAATTATTTTCTATAGCATATAATTAGGTTTGTTTTATTACACAATCTGAGAGCCTTTTTTAAGTAGATTATCTCTTATTTATGTATAATGTCATAAAATGGTTGAATTTAATCATTTTGTGTTTTACATTTTTAATCTTGTTTTTCCCTAATATTTGGTACATGGTCTATATTATCTCTCTCTCTTTTAAAGATTGTATTTATTTATTTATTTATTTATTTATTTGACAGAGAGTGCAGGAGAGCACAGTCTGCTCTTAATTTTCTGATAAATACTATTAGCTCTTCAAATTATATAATTAAGCATTTCTTAATTTATTAATTCTAAAAAAGTCTTTAAACA
Organism: Taxidea taxus jeffersonii; assembly: GCA_003697995.1. Lineage (NCBI taxonomy): Eukaryota > Metazoa > Chordata > Mammalia > Carnivora > Mustelidae > Taxidea > Taxidea taxus. Next base: position 6,191 of record RCUC01115410.1, read on the forward strand.
CGAAATTACAAAAATAGAAAAAATGCATTTAAATTTTCTTGGCTCTCTCATCCTCTCTTCATCCCCCAGTATGTTATATCAGCATTTGATATTTTGTGTAGACTTATGTCATTTATATTTCTTATAGATCTAAAATTTATTTATATTATTATTCAGTCTTAGAATTTTAGTATGCTTTCTTATAGAGTCATCATTCCAGAGACCTTGATTTCAATTTGCCTCTTGATTGACTGAGTTTATAATCAGGTAGTTTCATTTTTCAAGTGTCCATGGGTGCTATAAACCTTAGGGTTGCATGCTTGAGAATATATTTGTTCTGAGCTGGATGAACGCAAGAAAGGGAATTAGCAAAAGGGGTAATCAAGGATTCCCTATTGCTTCTAGCTTATGAAACTATTGTGTTTGCATGAAAAGATGCTCAATATCACTAATCATCAGGAATATGCCAATCAAAACCACAGGGAGGTATCACCTTATACCTGTCAGAATGGCTATAATCAATAAGACAAGAAATAACTGTTGGTGAGGATGTAGAGGAAAGGGAGCCCTTGTATATTGGTTGAAGAGAAAACTGGTACAGCCACTGCGGAAAATGGTATGGAGGTTCTTCCAAAAATTGAAAGTAGAAACTACATGATCCAGTAATTCCACTACTGAGTATTTACCCAAAGAAAATAAAAATATTAGAAAAAATAGGAGGGAAGTTTGAGGAAAAAATAATTTTCGATAAAATATTTTTACCTAGTGCACACAGTTGATATTTTCAATAGGATATATAGATCTATAGTTCAGTAGAAATATCAGACTTGGAAGGTAAAGGTATTAGAGTTGTTACCATATAAGGAGTAGTTGAATTTATTGGAAAAGGTAAGATCACCAAAGATAAACATATAAATAATTGATAGGTTTCTGTGTAATATGATTACTTAAAAAGGAAGTAGAAAAGAAAGAATTTAAGTGAGAAGATTAGAAAACAGTCAAAGGTAGGAAGATATCTAGCAGAAATCAGAAGAAACTGTTTCCAAAAGCAAGGTATAGTCACCCAGGGCAAATATTATATTTCTAAGATAAGTCTGATAGTAAGTTACAGAATTTTTAATAAAAATTAAACCTTCACTACAACAGATTTAGTAGAGTGCTGTGGGCAAAAATCTGATTGCAATGGTTACTGTAATTGTAATTAATATCTAGCAAACTGTGTATGAGAGACCAAGGGAGAGTGTAAGAGAACTGAACTATATAAACATCAGGGAAATTTTTTTCCACATTCAACTGACTTTTAAATACCAAATAATTAGCAAAGAAAAGGTAAACTAAAGCATTGATTTGGCTGTACTGAATGTTAGTTACCCTCATTAATGTGAATTGCCAAGTACAGACTATCTATGATGCACATTATCAATACAAGCCAGAGTATTTTGTGGAAAGTTATTTAGCTAAAACTAAACCCATTTCATGAAGCTTCAGTGTTCATGAACTTGTGGGACATTACTCTGTACGTGATTGTAAAGAGATAGAATGGCCACTACCTCCCGGGAGAGTTCTTATTGTACAAGAGAATGCATCAGTGAATTATCAAATCCAGTGATAGTATTTCATGTTACATTCTAGTGTAACATTTAGTGTGGAACATTGCACATTAAATCATGGATGCATAATTTTTCTAGGAATCTTTGGTGAGAGGAAGAAAGGGTATAAACCCTCTTGTGTTCCCCACCGCCCTGCCACCAATTCCCCTACCCTCACATTCACTCCCTATTTCACTCCACCAAGTAGAAATTGTTTACAAGGATGGCAAAGAACCTTTTGTTGAGACAGGAAACATTTGGCAAAGAACCTAAATAGAAACAACAGGGCCATAAAAATTTTTGAGAAGAGAAATGACACTGTTGAAACAATAGGCAGAAAGGATTAGCCAATCACATGATTGTACAGTCCATCCCCCAGCCTCCTGAATGACTTTTAATCTAACTGCAACATTTATCTTTCTATTTTTTCACTTTCCAACCTCTATGAATTTTGTAGCTACAACTTAGCAAGGTTGTAAAAGGCACTTCTACTTATATTTTAACTATGCTCACCTCGAGTAGCTGAGGCAATTTTTGGTTGGTTGGTTCTATAATTTAAAAAGAAACTGTAGGGGTGCCTGGGTGGCTCAGTTGGTTGGACATCTGACTCTTGGTTTCAGGCTCAGGTCATATCTCAGGGTGGTGGGACTGAGCTCCACGTCTGGCTCCACACTCAATGGGGAGTCTGCTTGAGATTCTCCCTCTCTTCTTGTCTGATTAAACAATTATAATTTTGTTTCCAGGATTCTCATCACACACTTAACAGCATCCATCCCTTATTCTGCAGCTCACCTTCTACCTTTTTCATCACAGAAAGCCTAGTACTTCTTGGGATCTCCTTGGGTGTAAACAATGCTTCCTTTTAGAAGTGTTCCTTGGCCTCTTAATCCATTCAGGCTGCTACAACAAAAATACCAAAAACTGAGTGGCTTATAAACAATGAACGATTATTTCTCACAGTTCTGGAAGCTGGCAAGTCCAACTTCATGGCACTGACCCATTCACCACCTGTGAGATCCTGCCTCCTCATTAACACCCACTTTCTCGCTGTGTCCTCACAAAGCAAAAGAGGAGGGGAGCTCTTTGGGGCCTCTCTTGTAAGGACACTAATCCCATTTATAAGGGCTCCAACCTCATGATCTAATCACCTCCTAAAGGCCCCACCTCAAAACTGTCACCATACTGGGGATTCATTTTCAACATATGAATTTTGAGGGAACACAAATGTTCAGTACATAGCAACCTTCATACTAAGTTAAATCTCTCTACTGTAGACACTCATGCACATTTCCTTTATATCATGTGTCACACCTCTAATGGTACAATTATATTTGTGGTTATTTGATCAATATCTGTTTTGCTCATCAGACTCTAAGTAACACGAACACAGAAACCATGTCTGTTTTTACCATGTTATCTCCAGTACTTAGTACTGTGCCTGGAATACAGTATATGTCAAATAATTGTGAGGTAGAAGAAATGAATAATCTTAAAAATATATTTCTTTTCATATTCAATAAAGGTATTCTGCACTTAAAATTTATAACCAATAAAGTTACAATGTAGCATTTAAAGCTAAAAGCACCATATACTCTCAAATATCTTAGTACTCAGGAAATGGAAGTTTACTTTTCCAGTCCATTATTCTTTATTTCAAGAATATGTAGCACTAATCTGACTCACTTAAAGAACAGTGAGTGGATTATAGATCCTATATCGGAGACAGCAATTCTACTGATGTAATTTTTAAAGCTACAACAATATGCTTATAAATTTTAAAGTAATTAAAATGGTAAAAAGTGACTGCTAAGAATATTTTAATAGAATTTTAGTTTTTAAAGTAAGATTTTGATTTCTTTAAGTGGAATAAATATATTTCTTTTTGGCCAAAAGCTTTAAATAGTTTTTGGTACCTAAAGTTACTGAATGTCTGTATAACCAGAGTTTTACTATTACTAAGTTATAATCAATTCTAATAGACTAATTTGAAAACATTCTGCACAGGTACTCAAATAATTCAAGACCCAATAACATATATAACAGCATAATTATTTACATAGATAAATAAAGTCCCTTAGAAATCACTATGTGCCAGATTAAGTAAGTCAGTATTTACTCCCGAGATGGTCATCAATATAGAACATTAATCAAGCCAAGTGAAAATTGAATGCAATTAATGGCTTAGGAACTACAAATACCCTCTTGACTAAAGTGAAAAATGGCTGATTTTGTATTGCATGATAAGCATACAGTGAAATTGGAAATATTTTGGCAAATATCCAGGAAACTTTGACTATTTTCCCAGCTATTCTAGGGGTTCATTCTAAATAGACTACAGATACTAAAAGTAATGGGATATAAACTTCCTTCTTCTTACAGGAATTGAAGGCTTTGTCTTTTAAGTGACAGCTGAAAAGAAGATTAAATGTTCCTTCCAGAACACATTTTTAGAAACAATAAAATCTAAATATCTTCTATTTAGGAAGAGATCAGTGAAGACCACAGGAATGAGAAGAGAAATAAAACTAACCAGAATTATTGTATATTCCACTATTGCACAAAAACAAAAACAAACAAACAAACAAAAAAAAAAACAGGAGAGGCAGGGAATTAAAGTGATCCCTGAGGTGCAACACAGGCCTTTTGCAGGCTTATAGTCTCTTTCAAATAGCAATGATAAAGTTTAGAACATAAGTTAGGTTTGGTGGAGGTGAGTTCTGGAGCTGATGACTAATAAAGAATTCTTGAGTCATCTTTGGTGCAAAATGGTGGTTTATTAAAGCATAGGGACAGGACACATGGGCAGAAAGTGCTGTGGCCCCAGGGATGTGAGGAGTGGTCTATTATGTACTTGCAAGTTGGGAGGGGATCAGGGATGCTGTAAGTCTCTAAGGAATTTTGGGAGTAAGGTTTCCAGGACCTTGAGGGGCTAGCTATTGTTGGGAAAAGGTTACTTACTACTGTCTAATAAAACCTTAGTCATGAGACCCTTCAGATATATATCAGTGGGCCATATGCTTTAGGATGATTGCCAATACATATCTCGGAGGGTTTAGAGATAAAGGAAGTTTGCAAAGGAATTTTTATATGTTAAAGTAGACACACAGGATCCTGGTTGGGGTTGGGGGATGGTCAGGCTAGGATTGCCTTTTGCCCTCAGCAAAGTATTAAGGTGGAGGCAGTTGAGTCCCTACAGAAATGTCACTCTGCCTATTTTAAACACTTGTCAGTGGGCTCTAGATAGTAAGGAAATTTAATAACTGTTCTTCTGCCTCTGTGAATTAATTAATTAATTAATGGCTATGTACCTTTTTTTTTCTTACACACCAAACTTCTCTCTTATCCAAAGAAGAACCAGAATCTGACACCTAATTATTGCAGATAGAGTGAATAGAATATGAGTGAATATTACGGGATGAAAGACACACACACACACACACACAAAAGATAACAGAAATTTTTAGGTACTAATACTTATTTTTGAAAAGAAGTATTAACTTTTATTTTCCCTTTGGAAATACCTATTTTATACAAATTTGTAGAGAGAATATGAAAAAAGGTAAAGTAAAAACGAGCAGTTCAGTGTTTGCCAATAAAAGAACCATGGCAGAAAAAAATAAATAAAAGATATAAGAAAAAAATCAGAGATACTAATGATGAGGGGCACCTGGGTGCCTCAGTTAGTTAAGCAGCTGCCTTCAGCTCAGTTCATAATCTCAGGGTCTTGGGATTGAACCCTGGATGAGGCACCCCACTTAGCACCCCACTTAGAGTCTTGTTCTCTCTCTGCCCCTCTCCTCATGTGTGCATGTGCTCTCTCTCTCTCTCTTTCTCTCAAATTAATAAACAAAGTCTTCAAAAAAAAGATACAGATGGTGAACACATTATAGTAGCAGAGCGCCTTAAAATTCTAGGTACTTTATATTTATTCATTGATTAAATGGCTGACTCAAAACAAACAAACACAACAACAAAAAATCAACACACATACACACACACACACACACAAAGAAAATTCAAGTGCCACTCGAGGTGCCTGGGTGACTCAGTCAGTTAAGCATTCGACTCCTGATTTTAGCTCAGGTCCTGATCTCATAGGTCATAGGACTGGGCCCCCCTACCAGACCCTAAGCTCAGTGAGGAGTCTGCTTGAAGATTCTCTCCCTCTATCCCTCCCACAATCTGTCTCTCACTCACTCAAATAAATGAATAAATAAATAAATCTTTTGAAAAAGTTAGTGCCACTCTAGAGAAGAGTCCTTTTCCAAAAATTTTAGTGATATAATATACATTTATTGGGCAAATCAATATCCTGTACAATGTCCAAATACTGAATGAAGATCAAACAAAGAATGAGGACATCTCATGTCATAAACATAAGATATGAAGACAAAGACGTATGATCAATTATCTTTAACACAAGAAGTCGAATACTGTAATAAAGAATACATAGGTGCTTTAAGAGAGGAGGATCTGGATTAGATAAATGAAGGCAAGAGAGGAAACCTAGAAGTTTCCTTTGGAATTAGCTTTGGACGATGAATATGAAATTCACACCTGAACATCAATATCTAATGCTTCAAGAAAAAAAAATGATAACTAAAGTAATTCCTTTATAAACAACTATATACCTAAGCAGGGATGAGTAGAGTATATCCTACTGCTGTAACTTCTATTACTACTACAATGTACTACTACATTTTACTGTTAGTCCTTCTACGTATAGTAATTCTGTGCCCATAGTTGTTCCTTTTTAACCATTTGTCACAAAAAGTGTATACATTGGATTTAATTTTAAAAGGATTTTTCCTGAAAGATTATATTTCCATTTTTATTTCTTTTATAGATGCAAAATTGCTTTCTCTGATTTTCATAAATTTTCAGAGTTTCAGATGGTGTCATAGGACACTCCTGAACTTACCTCCAACCATGGACACACCAAATCTACACATGAAACAATTCCCTCTGAAAGAAATTCAGAAATCATCTAAGAGATTTATACATATTGGATGAACAATATCCACATGGAAAAGGACAAAAGAGGCTGAAACACTCTCATCATCAAACCCATCCATACTGCACAGAAACATGCCACCAGGAGGAAATTCCCAACTCTTCATCTTTTCCCTGAGAAATTAAGAGTTTGGATGCAACATCTGGTGCCCCAACTTTTAATAAACAAAGTAACAGTTCTTGATGAGTTTGCAAGACTTCACTAAGTCTATTCCCCAAGACACAGCACAGAGAGAACAGATAGAAACATCCATCTCCCAGTATTTCCCTGAAAGAGGCCTATATGCAAACTTCAAAAGCTGCTTCTAGAGGCTGTGATACCCCCCAAGAAGCTGGGGAGCCCAGGGGATGCCATCCCCATGTTCTCTCTCTAGCCCAAAACAGGACACCAGTCTCTCTCTAGAGGGAGCTTGCGCACACATCTGGTACCCCAGTTTTTGCAACAGCCACCAGGAGACATACCATTGATTGCCTGGCTCTGATAACCAGCAGGACTTGAATTTACAGGTCCCACACAACTGTAGCAAATGAATGAGTTCTTAACCAGCTATCTCCCCAGGCTCAGTACATAGGGAGCAGACAGGAAGGTCCATCTTCCAGTCTTACCCTGAAACAGTCCTATTTGCATACTTTAGAAGTTGCTGTCTGAGGGTCCAGCTTCCAGTCATCCTGCACCTGAGATATTGCCCACTGGGATACTGATAGGTCTTGGCACACCCCCAATTACTGACAGCCACTAAGAACAAAGGTAGCTTGGACAATCCCAAAGGTTTGAGAGATTACTAAGAGCTTAAACTGGGCTAAAAGTTTCATGTCATACACAAAACCACTCTGTCAAAATAGGGAGAGGTGACTATTTTATCTAATGTGCAGAAACCACCACGGAGAATTAAATAATATGAAGAAAAAGAGGAATATGTTCTAAACAAAAGAACAAGATAAAACTCTAGATATTAACCTTAATTAAATGGAAATAAGTAATTTACTTGACAAAGAGTTGCAAATAGTGATCATAAAAGATGCTCACTGAAGTCAGGAAAACAATGCATGTGAAAAAATGAGTATTTCAACAGATAGAAAATGTAAGAATGTACCAAACAAAACAACAGAGCTGAAGAAAATAATAAGTGATTTGAAAAATTCATTAAAGGAGTTCAGTAATTGCCTAGATCAAGTAGATAAAAGGATTAGTGAAAGCAATGGAGCACAAAATCAGAACTTTTAAAAGTCTGCTCCACTGAGGGACATCACTCCAGAGGCTAAGCAGGGCTGGAGCCCTCACAGGGACAGTGTGGTCTCAGGTCCTGCGCAGTCACCAAAGGATCAGGGGTGCCTGAGTATCACAGAGCTCACATGTATTAAAGCAAGAAAGCTGGCTACAGAGACAGAGACAAGGAGTGAGCTTTCAGCTCAGGGTTACCTTAAACTGTGATCCGTAGCACAGTCAGACCACTGCTCATTGAGCAGGGACCCCACAAGTGGCAGATCTGGGGAGAACTCCCTGGAAGAGTGGCAGTGATATGTTGGGAATGGAGACTCTAAGCGGGGCCATATGCCAGAGACAGAGATGCTCGGTCACAGGCCAGATGAGCTTGGAGGGCAGCCGGAGGCCAGGGAGATGGGAGTGATGGGACACTTTTCTCCGAGGACGAACTGAGGAGTGGGGGCCCAAGCTCTCGGCTCCTTTGGGCTGGAGATTGGGAGGCCACTGTTTTCATTCCTGTCCTCCAGAGCTCTACAGAAAGTGTTCAGGGAACAAAAGCTCCCGAGAGAACCAGAGCAGATTACTTAGCCCAGCCCCTGGCAAGGGCGGTGCAATTCTGCCTGGGGCAAAGACACTTGAGAATCACTACAACAGGCCCCTCCCCCAGAATATCAGCAAGAAATCCCGTCCAGACCAAGCTCACTTATCAAGGAGAACAGCAGAATTCCAGAGGAGGAGAAAGCAAAGCATGGAATTCATGGCTTTCTCTCCATGATTCTTTAGTTTTAGAAAGTTAATTAATTTCTTTAATTTTATTTTTTTCTTATTCTATTCTTTTTAACTTTTACTCTCTCCTCTTTTAATGTTTTTTAACTAGTTTATCTTAACAATACCTGTCATAAAAAAATCTTTTTGAACCTTCATTATTATAGTCATATTTTATCCCTCATTGTATCTAACTTTATTTTTTGTATACACTTAGGGTTTTTTCTTCTAAAAAATTTTGGGATATGACTTCTTCTAATAGATCAAAATATACCCTAAATCTAACACAGGGCTTTGTTCTAGTTTCCAGCCTGAGCAAATTCTCTCCACTTTTTTTTTCTTTCTTTTCCCAACCAACTTACCTTATCAACTCCTTTTTTAGAATTTTTAAAAAATTTTCATGTTTACAGTTATATTCTATCCCTTCATCATGTTTACCCTTATTTGTGTGTATATGTATGTATGTATATATATGTATGTATATATATATAATGTTTTTCTTTCAAATTTTGGGAGGTAGTTTCTTCTAAGAGACCAAAGTACCCACTTAATTTTGGGAGTATCTCTGTTCTAGTCACCAGTCTAATATCTATATTTTCTTTTTTTAAACTTTTTTTGAACTTTTTACCCCCTTTTTTCCCTCCACAATTTGGGGTCTCTTCTGATTTGGTTAAGTCATATTTTTCTGGGGTCTTTGTCACCCATTTGGTATTTTATTCTCTCTTTCATATATTCTTATCTGGATAAAACGACAAGGCAGAAAAACTCACCACAAAAAAAGGAACAAGTGGCATTACTGAAGGCTAGGGACCTCATCAATACAAACATTGGTAATATGTCAGATCTAGAGTTCAAAATGATGATTCTCAAGGTGCTAGCTGGGTTTGAAGAAGGCATGGAAGATATTAGAGAAACCCTGTCTGGAGAAATAAAAGCCCTTTATGGAGAAATAAAAGAACTGAAATCTAACCAAGCTGAAATCAAAAAAGCTATTAATGAGGTGCAATAAAAAATGGAGGCTCTTACTGCTAGAATAAATGAGGCAGAAGAGAGAATTAGTGATATAGAAGACCAAAGACAGAGAATAAAGAAGCTGAGCAAAAGAGAGACAAACAACTACTGGACTATGAGGGGAGAATTTGAGAGATAAGTGATACCATAAGATGAAACAACATTAGAATAATTGGGATTCCAGAAGAAGAAGAAAGAGAGAGGGGAGCAGAAGGTATATTGGAGAGAATTATTGTAGAGAATTTCCATAATATGGCAAAGGGAACAAGCATCAAAATCCAGGAGGCCCAGAAAAGCCCCCTCAAAGTCAATAAGAATAGGTCCACACCCCATCATCTAATAGTAAAACTTACAAGTCTTAGCAACAAAGAGAAAATCTTGAAAGCAGCCTGGGACAAGAAGTCTGTAACATACAATAGTAAAAATATTAGATTGGCAGAAGACTTATCCACAGAGACCTGGCAGGCCAGAAAGAACTGGCATGATATATTCAGAGCACTAAATGAGAAAAACATGCAGCCAAGAATACTATATCCAGCTAGGCTATCATTGAAAATAGAAGGAGAGATAAAAATTTTCCAGGACAAAAAAAAAAAAAAAAACTAAACTAAAAGAATTTGTAAACACCAAACCAGCTCTACAGGAAATATTGAAAGGTGTCCCCTAAGCAAAGAGAGAGCCTAAAAGTAGTAGAACAGAAAGGAACAGAGACAATATACAGTAACAGCCACCTTACAGGCAATACAATGGCACTAAACTCATATCTCAATAGTTACCCTGAATGTAAATGGGCTCAATGTCCCAATCAAAAGACACAAGGTGTCAGAATGGATAAAAAAACAAAACCCATTAATATGCTGTCTGAAAGAAACTCATTTTAGACCCAAAGACACCTCCAGATTTAAAGTGAGGGGTGGAAAACAATTACTATGCTAATGGACATCAAAAGAAAGCTGGGGTGGCAATCCTTATATCAGATCAACTAGATTTTAAGCCAAAGACTATAATAAGAAATGAGGAAGAACACTATATCATACTCAAAGGGTCTGTCCAACAAGAAGATCTAACAATTTTAAATATCTATGCCCCTAACATGGCAGCAGCCAACTATATAAACCAATTAATAACAAAATCAAAGAAACACATCAACAATAATACAATAATAGTAGGGGACTTTAACACCCCCTTACTGAAATGGACAGATCATCCAAGCAAAAGATCAATGAGGAAATAGAGGCCTTAAATGACACACTGGACCAGATGGACATCACAGATATATTCAGAACATTCCATCCCAAAGCAACAGAATACACATTCTTCTCTAGTGCACAAGGAATATTCTCCAGAATAGATCACATCCTGGGTCATAAATCAGGTCTCAACAGGTATCAAAAGATTGGGATCATTCCCTGCATATTTTCAGACCACAATGCTCTGAAGCTAGAACTTAATCACAAGAGGAAATGTGGAACGAACCCAAATACCTGGAGACTAAACAGCATCCTTCTTTTTTTTTTTTTAATTTTATTTATTTGTTAGAGAGAGAGAGAGTGAGCACAGGCAGACAGAGTGATAGGCAGAGGGAGAAGCAGGCTCCCTGCCGAGCAAGGACCCCGATGTGGGACTTGATCCCAGGACGCTGGGATCATGACCTGAGCCGAAGGCAGCTGCTTAACCAACTGAGCCACCCAGGCGTCCCTAAACAGCATCCTTCTAAAGAATGAATGGGTCAACCAAGAAATTAAAGAAAAATTGAAAAAATTCATGGAAACAAATAATAATGAAAACACATTGGTTCAAAATCTGTGGGACACAGCAAAGGCATTCCTGAGAGGAAAATATATAGCTATACAAGCCTTTCTCAAGAAACAGGAAAGGTCTCAAATACACAACCTAACCCTACACCTAAAGGATCTGGAGAAAGAACAATAAAGAAAGCCTAAACCCAGCAGGAGAAGAGAAATTATAAAGATCAGAGCAGAAATCAATGAAATAGAAACCAAAAAAGCAGTAGAACAAATCAACAAAACTAGGAGCTGGTTCTTTGAAAGATGTTAATAAGATTGATAAACCCCTGGCCAGACTTATCCAAAAGAAAAGAGAGAGGACCCAAATAAATAAAATCATGAATAAAAGAGGAGAGATCACAACCAACACCAAAGAAATACAAACAATTATAAGAATATACTATGACCAACAATACACCAGCAAATTTGACAATCTAGAAGAAATGGATGCTTTCTTAGAGACATATAAACTTCCACAACTGAACCAGGAAGAAAACCTGAACAGACCAATAACCAGTAAAGAGATGGAAACAGTCATCAAAAATCTCCAAACAAACAAGAGTCCAGGGCCAGATGGCTCCCTAGGGGAATTCTACCAAACATTTAAAGAAGAATTAATTCCTATTCTCCTGAAACTGTTCCAAAAAATAGAAATGGAAGGAAAACTTCCAAACTCATTTTATGAGGCCAGCATCACCTTGATCCCAAAACCAGACAAGGACCCCATCAAAAAAGAGAATTACAGACTAATATCCTTGATGAACACAGATGTGAAAATCCTCACCAAAATACTAGCCAACAGGATCCAACAGGACATTAAAAGGATTATTCACCACGACCAAGTGTGATTTATTCCAGGGCTGCAAGGTTAGTTTAACATCCACAAATCAATCAATGTGATACAATACATTAATAAAAGAAAGAACAAGAACCACATGATACTCTCAATAAATGCTGAAAAAGCATTTGACAAAGTACAGAATCCTTTCTTGACCAAAACTCTTCAAAGTATAGGGCTATAGGGTACATACCTCAATATCATCAAAGCCATCTATGAAAAACCCAGAGCGAATATTATTCTCAATGGAGAAAAACTGAGAGCTTTTCTGCTAAGGTCAGGAACACAGCAGGGATGTCCATTATCACCACTGCTATTCAACATAGTACTAGAAGTCCTAGCCTCAGCAACCAGACAATAAAAAGAAATTAAAGACATCCAAATTGGCAAAGAAGAAGTCAAACTCTCACTCTTTGCAGATGATATGATACTTCATGTGGGAAACCAAAAGACTCCACTCCAAATCTGCTAGAATTTTTATAGGAGTTCAGTAAAATGTCAGGATATAAAATCAATGCACAGAAATCAGTTGCATTTCTCTACACCAACAACAAGACAGAAGAAAGAGAAATTAAAGAGATAATCCCATTTATAATTGCACACAAAACCATAGGATACCTGGGAATAAACCTAACCAAAGAGGCAAAGAATCTATACTCAGAAAACTATAAAGTACTCATGAAAGAAATTGAGGAAGACACAAAGAAATGGAAAAATGTTCCATGCTCATGGATTGGAAGAACAAATATTATGAAAATGTCGATGCTACCTAAAGCCATCTACATGTTTAATGCAATCCCTATCAAAATGCCATCCATTTTTTTTAAAGAAATGGAACAAATAATCCTAAAATTTATGTGGAACCAGAAAAGACCTCGAATAGCCAGAGGAATGTTGAAAAAGAAAGCCAAAGTTGGTGGCATCACAATTCCAGACCTCAAGCTCTATTACAAAGCTGTCATCATCAAGACTGTATGGTACTGGCACAAAAACATACACATAGATCAATGGAACAGGATAGAAAGCCCAGATGTAGACTCTCAACTCTATAGTCAACTCATCTTTGACAAAGCAGGAAAGAATGTCCAATGGAAAAAAGACAATCTCTTCAACAAATGGTGTTGGGAAAATTGGACAGCTGCATGCAGAAAAATGAAATTGGACCATTTCCTTACACCACACATGAAAATACACTCAAAATGGATGAAGGACCTCAATGTGAGAAAGGAATCCATCAAAATCCTTGAGAAGAACACAGGCAGCAACCTCTTTGACCTCAGCCACAGCAACTTCTTCCTAGGAACATCACCAAAGGCAAGAGAAGCAAGGGCAAAATGAACTAGTGGGACTTCATCAAGATCAAAAGCTTCTGCACAGCAAAGGAAATAGTTAACAAAACCAAAAGACAGCTGACAGAATGGGAGAAGATATTTGCAAACATCATATCTGATAAAGGGCTAGTATCCAAAATCTATAAAGAACTTATCAAACTCAACACCCAAGGAACAAAGAATCCAATCAAGAAATGGGCAGAGGACATGAACAGACATTTCTGCAAAGAAGACATCCAGATAGCCAACAGACACATGAAAAAGTGTTCCACATCACTGGGCATCAGGGAAATACAAATCAAAACCACAATGAGATACCACTTCATACCAGTCAGAATGGCTAAAATTCACAAGTCAGGAAATGACAGATGCTGGCGAGGATGAGGAGAAAGGGGAACCCTCCTACACTGTTGGTAGGAATGCAAGCTGGTGCAACCACTCTGGAAAACAGCATGGAGGTTCCTCAAAAAGTTGAAAATAGAACTACCCTACGACTCAGCAATTGCACTACTGGGTATTTACCCTAAAGACATGAATGTAGTGATCCAAAGGAGCAGGTGCACCCGAATGTTTATAGCTGCAATGTCTACATTAGCCAAACTATGGAAAGAACCTAGATGTCCATCAACAGATGAATGGATAAAGAAGACGTGTTATATATATATACAATGGAATACTGTGCAGCCATCAAAAGAAATCTTGCCATTTGCAACGATGTGGATGGAACTAGAGGGTATTATGCTGAGTGAAATAAGTCAATCAGAGAAAGACAATTATCATATGCTCTCCCTGATATGAGGAAATTGAGAGGCAACATCAGGTGTTTGGGGTTGGGAAAAGAATAAATGAAACAAGATGAGATCGGGAGGGAGACAAATCATAAGGGATTCTTAATCGCGCAAAACAAACTGAGGGTTGCCAGAGGAGGTGGGTAGGGAGAAGGTGGTTGGGTTATGGACATTGGGGAAGGTATGTGCTATGGTGAGTGCTGTGAAGGGTAAACTTGGCGATTCACAGACCTGTACCCCTGGGGCTAATAATACATTATATGTTAATTAAAAAAAATTTTTTTTAAATGAAAGAAAGAAATAAACAAGCACAACTAGCAAAGTAAAGGTTGACATAGTATGTGGTAGGGATAATTATTATACTTAATGTTAAAACAATTTAAAGGCTCCATAACTGAAACAGTTTGGTGATATTTCACTAATAACCTGAAAAACTAATGAGAATAGAACATCTAAAACATCAAGTATGTCTAGAATTTAGTAACAATAAACGTGCCATCTAAAGTCAAGGAGAGACAAATTTTTAGTAAATGGTATTGGAACAACTAGATAAGTATACATAACTTTATAAAATTTTATCCATCCCTCTTACTGTGTACGAGGATAAATTCCAAGTGACTCCGAGATCTCTTAATAAAGAAATGAAATTATAAAAGTATTGGAAAACATTGGTGAATTTGTTTTTTAACCTGGGAGAGAAAAACTCTCTCCTCTCTTTTCTATATATCCATCTACCTATCCATGCATCCAGTAGTAAAGGAATTAGATACAAGAAAAAAATCAAAGTATATACTTGTAACTGTACACTTGAATAGTAACAACTATATATACTGGAAACCTTCCCTTTAGAGTACATGTCTATTTTCTAGCTTTGTCTATTGGAAAGTCCGAAAGGCAATGCCAGCCCACTACTGGAGAATATGTACGGGACCCAGATTGTGGTCTCTATTATTTTCAACTAAAAGGAACTAGTACTCTTTGGAGAAATGGCTGATACCAGATCTGGGGTGAAAATTATACAAGATAACCCTAGGGCACCATGTGTAAAGATTATAGGCACCAACATGATAGGACTCCCACTGTCCTAAATTACATGAGATTGAGCATCAAAAAAGTATAAACATTGCAACAGATGAAAACACTTGATATACTAAAGTCTATAAAAGATAATATTTTTAAGGGGCACCTGGGTGGCTTAGTAGGTTGAAGCCTCTGCCTTTGGCTCAGGTCATGATCCTAGGGTCCTGGAATTGAGCCCCGCATCGGGCTCTCTGTTCAGCAGGGAGCCTGCTTCCCCCCTGCCCCGCCTACCTTTCCACCTACTTGTGATCTCTGTCAAATAAATAAATAAAATCCTTAAAAAAATAATATTTTAAAACTGATTGATACTATAAAATTTGCCAGAAAACAACTTATTACTTTGAAAATTATTTTTTTAAGAAAAAAACAAAAAGGCATCCATTTTTCTTACTGAAAAAGTTAGCCAAATAGAGTCTGTTCCTTAGAGATAGTTCCAGCTAATCAACACAGATAAAGTAGTTAAATTAGAAAATCACCATTTTGCAAATGTTAATTAAATAATGAATACAGATAATAATCAATGGACTCTGAAATTACTGAGTAAAAAGTTGATGGGAATTTTTAATGGAGGGATCAGGCTATTAATACTTAAATGTAAGCATTAGTAAAAAGTGAAACGAACAGATATTTTTGTTCTTCCTAATGTGATGCACCAGGAAGTAGAGAGCACAACTTATGAGGACGTCTTGTCAAATAATTGAATCTGAATCTAATTACCTCTCTATAAATTATTATAATTTTACAAGAAATAAGGGGATGGAGAGATATGGTAAATGACACCACAGAGTCAGAGGAAACCCTCAGATAAAGACAGTGTGTTGGATTCAATTTCTCCAATTCAACTGTGGCATGGAGAACACAAGGATAAGAGACTGTTAGAGCATAAAGATAATTTAAGAAACAGGTTAAGCCTGAATGGCTTAGTCAGTACAGCATGCAACTGTTAATCTTGGGGTTGTAAGTTTGAGAGCCACACTGGGTGAAGAGATTACTTAAAAATAAAATCTTTGGGGCGCCTGGGTGGCTCAGTGGGTTAAAGCCTCTGCCTTCGGCTCAGGTCATGATTCCGGGGTCCTGGGATCGAGCCCCATATTGGGCTCTCTGCTCGGCGGGGAGCCTGCTTCCTGCTCTCTCTCTCTGCCTGCCTCTGCCTGCTTGTGACCTCTGTCTGTAAAATCAATAAATAAAATCTTTTAAAAAAATAAAAAATTAAAAAAATAAAATCTTTAAGAAAAAAATGCATAAGAGACATAAAAATCAAAAGCAATGTGGTATCCTGCTGGGGTTGATACTCTAACTATAAAAAAGACATCTCTAAGACAATTAGGAAATTTTCAAAATAAATTGGGTATTAAATAGAATTAGAGTATGATTGTTAATTTTGTTAGCTGTAATAATGGTGATTATATTATAAAAATAAATGTCTTTATTCATTAGAGATGCATGCTCATGTATTTCTGGGTGAAAAATATAACATAATACTTGGTATTTGCCTTAATATATTCCTGGAAACAAAGTAATACATGTAAGGTTTTCAGAGTTGCCAATATTGATTTTTATCACCACAAAAATATAATGAGATCTCTCTATGCCAAAATATCCAACCTCCCAGGCACACTACATATCTTATTGGTGTTGCTGGCCATTCTTCCTAAGATTTCAGATACTGGTGCTTATAAAATGTCCACTGTTTCAGCACACTGCATTTGTCTATTGGGAAAGAAGCAAAGACAAAACTGGTGATCACCTGACCCTCAGGAGTTTAGGATTTTTCAGTGGAGCTATAACACATAATTTAAAGAACATACAGGCAGTGCATTTTAACAGAAGGTACCCACGTGCGGGAATACTGAAGAGTCAATTTTCCATTTTGGGAGGGTCATTACCCGAGGGCAGTTTGTGGCTCCTGCAGCTGTTTCAAGATTATGGTTAAAAACAATAGCGCTAGATGTGCACTTAAAATGTCAACCTACAGGGGACCTTGGGAAGGAAAAGACAGCAGAGCTCAATTTGCTACATAAAGCACAAACCACTGTTAGAAACCACAGTGAGGAGGTCAGTAGCAGATGTTTATGATGCCATCTCTAAAATATGTGGGCTGCAGCAGGAGGAGCCATTACAAATGACAGAACAACTCTTCATGAGTTGCTGCTGGCTCTGTTCTCAGCGAACCCCCATTAGGCCTTTCTGCAAATTCTGCCCACTAAGGATATATAGAGTTGCCTCAGGTTCAAGCAGAGCAGTGGAAAATAATGGCATCCCCAAACAGTAAATGTACCAGGGACTCAGATGCTTGTTAGGTGTTCCTACAGAAAGTCTTTCTACGTACCGGTTGCACTGAGGGTTGAGTTATACTTCTATTTATTTAAACATCTGTTCACTTAAACAGATTTATTACACGTGTAATCTCTAAGCAAAAGCAGCAAAAACTCGGCTCCTATAGAGCTTCTAGGCAAATAAGGGAACACGCTTTTACCAAATAATCACACTGATGAGCATGACAAACACAAAATCACAGACTGTGATAAGGAAAAAAAATAAGTTTCTTTGTGAGTATACATCAATGGGATTCTATTATAGGCTAGGGAGTCAAGAAAGGCTTTCCTAGGGAATGACAATTATCTGAGGCTTGATGGAAGAAAAGGTGTGCCCTGGGCAAAGTTGGTATGGCAGGAACTTTTCCAGGCAGAGGGACTGAAGGAGTCAACACGCAGCTCCAGGAGGCCAGATGGGCCACCACACAAGAAGGAAGAGGAGAATGGGGCTAGATGAGAATGAGGTAAGCCTAATTTAAAAACTCTGTAGCCATATTAAGGAGTTTGGATTTTATTTTAAGAGCAATTGGAAGCCGCTGAAAAATATTAAGCAAAGAGTAACAAGATCATCTCTCTATTTTAAGAAGATCACACTAATTTTAGTGTGGAGAATGCACTGTAGAGAAATTGAATAGAAAGAAAGGTTGCAAATGTCCAAGCAAAAGATTACAGTAAATAAAATTGAGTTGGTGGCAGTAGAGATGAGAGAAAGCCCAAGAGACATGTTGAGAAGGTGTGATAGGTCTTTGAAAGGGATTAAAGAGGAAAGGGGGGTATGGGGAAGGGGGCAAATGATGTATAGCAGAGGGATTTGTCCAAGAAACCTCCATCTTATTTGTGCATCTTATTTGTATCTTATTTGTGCAGCTGGATGGGTGAAGGCCACATTTGTGGAGATGGGAAACATTCAAAGGAAACTAGGTTTGGAGATGGTTGGTCTGAGATATGTTGAATGCAGGATACTCTATTGGAGATGCCAAATGGACAAATGAATGCAAAAACATGTAGCTCAAAGAAAGGTCTAGAGATATGAGAGTCATTAGCCAGATGGTAAATGAGGCCAGAGGCAAAAATGAGATCTCCTAAAGTACCCTCAAGGAGCTGAATCAAGCCAACAGGGAAGGTTGACTGTTTGATTTTTTACCAGCCAAATGCTTTAAATTTTTCTGAATTTAAGAATATTTAGGGGGAAAAAAAGAATATTTAGATATTACATGTATTTTCCATTTTCACAGTTTTCTGTCTTTCCTACCAGGCCTGTTAATATATTTGCAATACCTGCAGGCTTTAAAGGCATTTTAGTTGTAGCAATATGGCTGGAGAAAGAAGCGGATATAGAATAGTCTTGAGCAATTTCATTAGAAATAGGATAGTCTTGAGCAATTTCATTACATATTGAACATTTGGGTAGAGACCCATGAAACCTGCAAAAGAGACTGGGAAAATAGCTGAAGTGCTAAGGGTTAGGATGGAAATCTTTTTAAAAAGGTATTATGTCTTTATGGAAAAATTTATAAAATTATGAAAATAACATTATTTGCTAAAGATGTATTTTACATTATCTGAACCATGATCATTATGCCCTATAGTATATTCATTTTAAATTTCCTATGATTTTTTTTCTGATGTGTAAAGGATATAAAGTTTATCATCTAATGGGGAAGCACACATTTAAATGATGTATAAATTTTTTTAAACTTACACTGCATCTTACTGTCATTTTTTCTAATTATAATAGCCTTTTCAATATAATAGAAATTGTTTCATTAGGCTATCATATGTAATTCTTCATTCCTACATGGTCCAATTTTGAAAATCTGGGAAGTCATTATATAATTTCAAGCATCACCATCTATGAAAAGAGAATAAGGAATGAAAAATATTGAAAATGTGTGGAAGCACTAGCTGAAAAAAAAGTTATTTCACTATAACTGCAGAAAGAAATACTAGCATGACAAAGGATCATCATTCATTTGCAACCTTTATAATAAAAATTTATAGTGACATTTGTCTTTTCACAATAAATTTATTTTCTCCAGCTTTAGGCAAAGGCATTATGCTGTATTTAATGCACTGAATTAATGCATATTCAAATAAGTTAATGCTAATCATAATTTTCTTACAATCTTATGCAATTATCATCTTTCTCCTTTTTTTAATACTGTAACTGGTTGAACTTTAAATTAAAAGACAATTAAATCTGTTCTTAAGACTGACCATTGAGAAGCACATAACAAAGCAATCAGGAGTGTGCACAGTTAAGGTCCAGATTCCCTGGGTTCAGATGTCAAACACTGCTACTTTCCAACTCTTTCACTCTTAATATTTTATGTCCCAGTTTCTCCATATAGAAAAAGGGGTAATAACACTAACTACCTCATGGGGCTGTCATGAGGATTGAATTAATTGCTACAAGTGCTTAGAATAATGCCTAGCATTTAACAAACAGTGTTTGCTATTACTTTTGTTATTATTACATAAAATTGAAACCTCTGCTTCCCATTAAAAATTATAATCAAAGGATACCAAAATATATTTGGGATATGCTCCAGACTGAATGTTTATGTCCCCTCAAACTTCCTGTGTTGAAAACCTAAACTCCAAAGAGATGGTACTTTGACTTGGGGCCTTGGGAGATGATTAGGTCACCAGAGTGGTGCCCTCATAAGTGGCATTGATGCTTTGAGTAAAGGGGATGAAGAGAACGCCCTCTCCCCTTCCACCAAATGAGAATACAGCAAAAATGTACCAGAGAGCAGGTCTTCACCAGACAATGAATCTCCCTGAGCCCTGATCGTGGACTTCTGGCCTCCAGATCTGTGAGAAATAAATGTCTGTTGTTTATAAGCTACCTGTAGTCTGTGATATCTTATTCTAACAGTCCAAAAAGATCAAGACAGGAGAATAATACAATCCATTCCAACCATATTCGCTATAGAAACACACAATCAAATGAATATTTTGAAAGGCACCACAGAATTTAATCATATTTTTCACTCACTCAACCAAATATTAGTGAGTATCTACTATGTGTTAGGTGATATATTATTCCTGGGGATACATGTCAGTATCTACCTGCCCTAACACAGTTTATACTCAAATGAAGAGACAGGCATTAAATAAACACCGTCTCTGTCATTCACACACACATACAGAGGAGTGTCTTTTCTCTCACATTCACACACAAACAATAATTTTAAATTTTGAAAAAGGATTGTAAAATGAAAGTATAGGATATCATATGGCAGGAAGACTTGATTAAAGCTAAGAATTAACATACAGTGAAAATGCCACTTCAATCCTCCAGTAAGGTACAAGAAATACAGCCATTATGCAGAGCTGATATGGTGTGTGTGTGTGTGTGTCTACCCACACACGCACCTGTGCACA
>RCUC01115411.1:0-11337 GCA_003697995.1 Taxidea taxus jeffersonii
TGGTTTTCTCTGGGACTCTGGTGCCGTTCTTGTTTAGGACCGCAAACACAGCACAAAATGCTTCTTTTTGAAAGCCATGTTGCCTCTGGGCTTCAACTTTTGAATAAAATGAAGAGGGAATCCCTGAGCCTGGTCTCCTGAGGCCTGGAGGTTGTTTCCTAAGAGTAGCAAAACTACTCATTGCTATTTTTTTCTCCGTGGTGTCTTTCCCTTTTTCTTTCCAAAGAACACTCATGCCCAGCTTGGCACGCACACATAGCATTCACTGCGTTGAACGTGAGACAGAATTGGAAAATGAGGTAGGAAACAGGCAAACCTCTTTTCTGCTTTGTAAACCAATCCCTGGGCCAGCATTTTAGCTTTGCTCAAAGGGTATATTCTTTCTTTTGGAAGCATATATATTTGGAAGGGAAAATCCTAGCTCTGTTCAAGAAATAAACAAGATCCAGGACCCCATACATCTGTCAACTCAAAGGCCTGAGCATAGATTCATTCATTGTCTTGTCCATCACTTTTGTAGCTCCCTTCACTAAGTTTACTTACGAAGAGTGTGATTCTTAAACTTCAGTGAGACCCAAGAAGCGCTGCAGATTCAAGCCAAGGCTTTGGGATCTGCCTTCATGAACTCATTAGCCTCCTTGATTAGAGCCAGAATCTTCCAGATAAGGATCAGGAGCTATAGCAAAAAACAGCATCTTTCAGGACGTTAGGCTCTACTGGTTTTCACAGTCAGCTCTGCTCCCAATGCTTCAGTAGCCAAAGGAACAAGGAACTAATAGAATAGAACCAGTTAGTGCGAAACCATCCCTAAGGTTGGCAAAGAAGCTAAATCCAAGATTGTTTTGTATGCAAGGAGTAGCTCCGCAAGTTTGACCCTCGACTCTTCCTTCCGAGCATGCCATATGGCAGGAAATCAGGCAGTTCTAAGTTTAACTCTGCCTTATACTTAACAACATATTACTTGATAATGAAGGCCCACTAATGTTTGGCCTCTCTGCCAAGGTCCCTCACAGTTTTAAAGGAAAATTGTAGTGAAAGGCAATGAACAGAAATCCAGGCAGTTTCGTAGGAGAGGTGAACAAGAACCCTGTAAGGATTCATCCTGAAACGCTACGAACGACAATTATTCCAGGAAGAGCTTGCCTGATGAGACACCTCATTTCTTCCTCTGCTACATCCTTGGGCTGGAAATTGACCTTTAAGTGCTCTTCTAACCTGAGATTCTGTGAATCAATAATACGTTGATAATGGACAGTTTGGAGCTGACTGAGAAGGGGGGAAAAATGCCACTGGGAATTTCGCTGCCCAGGATAAGAGTCACCAAATTTATGGAGATTCTAATCTGTTTTCCAGTATATCAGATTCAGGGTTGGCAGTGAAAATTTGTCAGATTTAGTGATAATAATAAATGGTAATAATAACTACCATTTATTAAGGACTAGTAATATGCCAGGCACTGAGCCAAACACATTTCAGGCCTTAATCTCATTCCTAGAGCATCAGAGCTGAAAGAGAACCTACATATCAGAGAATCTAACTTCTTTATTTAATAAAGAAGAAAACTGAGGCCAATATAAAACTAAATTGGAAGACAGCAATCCTATCATGGGAAAATAAGTTTGCAATGCATGAATACTATAAATAAAACATAGGAATGGCCGCGAGGACCAAAAGTGATAGCGTGCTATGAACCTGAGATTGACTTTGATCGGACTGGCACACCAGGGTCAATAAAATAACTCTCAATAGAATGAAAACTTGACTTAATGTCTCCAATTTCGTAGATGTTCCACCACCACCATTAAACAATGTCATCCATGACACACAGGAGCCACAGCATGGAGTTAGCTCAGGGCTCAATGTCGTCTTTATGGCGAAAGACGTAGCTAATGGGAGGCTAACACCCAGCAGATTTCAGGAGGCTTCTTTGACCTGTTTGAAGTGCATTTCCATGGGTGCAGTTGACCCTCTTCTGTAGACATTTACATCCCGCAATGACAAGCCGGTTCCCAGAGGCTGTCAGCTGAAAGTAAAGCTTAAAGTGACACCAACTGTCTATCACCTTCTAGCCTCTGCCCCTGATGCCAGAGCAGTGTCCCTCCAGGATGGATTCGATGGGTGGATGTGATGTCACTTCTCACTTTAGACACTAATTCCAAGAAAAGCAAGTACAGAAAGGGGGAAAAAATAAAAAAATGCAGGCTAGGGTCTTGGAACTTCTCCCCCACCAAAAGGAATCAATCCTATATCGATGGTAGAAGCCCTCCTCCAAGTATGAAGACTTGATCTTTTTTGGGTGCCTCTGGACCCTTTTTTTCCAAAACATTTTCTTGGCTTTTATTTTTATTCTTAAACCTCTCAGAGAATCAGGAGTTAAATAACTACCTGATCTTGCTTCAGAAGACCAAATTAAATGGACCCTATGAATTTAATTTTTTTTTTTTTTGAGTCTGGGCAGTAGCTCTAATTGGTTGATGCCAAATGATACAGTGTAATTCAAAACATATTCAGTAAGATTTTTACTTGTTTATCTGAAGCAAGATAAATTATAAAATTATTTCACAAGTCTCTTGCATAAGTACATACTTCATGCTTATTACATTCCACCATTTCCAGAAATCGTATATCCAGATCACCATGCATGACATAACTTCATTCTTCGCATGGTGTATGCAGGATGTAGGTATTACAAAACCATTGTGTACCTAATCGTTCAAGCACCTCCCTAACAAGCTTCCCTGTCCCTATTCCAGATTTTAGTAATGTATTGGAAAGAAGCATATCTTTTCTCACCCTTAACCCTCAGGTGCATGGGAAAGGTATTTATCAGTGAGCTAGTCTAGGGCCCAACCTCACTGCCGTAATTTACCAGGAACAGAAGTTCAGTTTCAACGTATGCCAATGAGCAGCTCCGAGTCTTTCCTACTCTGTATATAGAATGACATCAATGTTCCATTTTCAAAAAGGTTATTCCATACTTACAAATAATTCATTGATAAAAATTTTGTTTTTCTAAAGGCGGTAGAATACAATTCAATAGGAAACTTTTCAGGGCTTTCCAGTTTTAAAAAGTGTAAGATTTCCTTGGCTCTGTGTTTACAATTTCCCTGTGACAGCTCAAAGCCCGAGACTGAATAAAGAAAAAGCTGGCTCTCATTTGAACTCTAGCAAATGCTACTCTTTTAAGTCCTATGACTTAGTTGGCTTCCCCAGAAAATCAAGAATTGAGAGTCCACTACATCACTGGAGACCCTGAAGCAGGCTTCTCTCTTCAATTTTCTCCAAATCCGAACAGTGAAAGCCTGTTTCATAGATGTACTCAATAAGACTATAATATAAATTTGCCATGTAAAGGCTAAATATTGCCTTCTGTGAGTGACGATGAGACCAAGTTTATGAAAATACTATGCATCAGAGTTAGAGTTGGGGGTAAGAAAAATATCTTTCTCTATACCCTTGTATTGCTGTTTATTTAAGAAAATAATCCGAGCTTTGGTTTGAGATCTGGTGAAAGGTGAGCACGGACTGAATCCTGCGTAGAAAGAACAGGCAATATATTTGGTACCATTAATCATTTCTTACTCTAGTCTTTGTCATACATTTGTGTGTGTGTGTGTGTGTGTGTGTGTGTGCGCACGCGCCCATACAGATACGACTTGAGAAATTCATAGGATGTTTGCATCTTGACATTTTGGTAGCAAAACAAAAAATAAAAGAATTTTGCAGAAAATGTCAGCAATGCAAAATTTAGTGACATTCTATAAAACTGGGCTAAGCATTATTAGGAAAAAAATCCTAAGGGTTGGGGGAAGTTAAGACTTCTAGGTACAAAAGAGCCAGAGGCTGGGTGTTAGATGGAGAAGGAAAGTTAAAACTAAAAAACTGACCACCCTAAGGTCAGTGAAATATTCAAGGCCAAATCCTGGGCTAAATGAAAGAATTGGATCCACACGGAATTCATTTTGCATTTAATGAGGATACTTTGGAAGACAATTTTACTACCCAAGTGTGTGTGTGCGTCGGGGGGAGCTCTCAGTTTAGCGGATAGAGGCCTGTGATTTGCGAGATGGGACGTTCCAGAAGTGGTTCAGTTACGTGTGGAAACTAATGACTCCGGAGCAAATAATCTAATCAATATTCTATTATCCAATAGCCCTGTACTTACACTGGGCCTGAAGGGCCGCAATTTTCCTGTTAGTCATGCCCTCTGTATGTTTAATGATAAACTCTCTGCCAAAGGGAGTCTAGACAGGAACAGGCCTTTTCCTTTCTCCAAATTCAAAGTAAAATGCCCTGAAAACATCTGGATCAAAAGGAAACGAGGAAATTGGCAAATCTGTATAGTAAGGGTCAAGTAATCCCATCGCATCAGTTGGATGAACTGTGACCTAGAAGGTGATCTTGGTGACCATTATTAAGAGAGCCTTACTGCTGTAGGCTTTGCATAGCCTTTCCAAAGGTCCTTCCAGTTATTGTCATGTTCATGCCTCATGCTGACATGCCAAGTGATATGCTCATGACCTTAACACCGTGGAATTGAAATGCTGTCCCCAGCTGCACTCAGCTGGTCAGTGGAAGCCCGTGGGCCGAATCCAGGTGCTCCAGATCCTGTAGTTCTGCCAAGTTCACCCTTCCCAGAGTTACAGCAAGGTCTCTACGGGGGTAAGCCCTCCAATATATGCACTTCGGTCCCTGGGTATTTGTCAGTCACTTCCCTGCGGAAAATTCCCTTGTTATCATTGAGAAGAGAGACTAGAGAATTCAAAGCCAAGGGCCTTCTTTCAGGGCTTCCTGAGTTTGTCCTCAAGCTGCAGTGACCTCTCTCCACCCCCTCATCTCTCTTCACCTCAAAGTCCAATGACTCCACAGTTCTGTCCGCAGATGCAGATCCGAATCAACACTGCCCCATATGTTTCTAGAAAGCACGTGTATGTGAGATGGGTTGTATCTACAAAGCCTTTACTCCTTTCCCCGACTGAATTCAGAGCTCTTCTTTTCACTTGCTAATTATCCATATCCTACAAACTACAGATGTGAGTAATGGCGATGTACTCATGATGAAATGTCATTACTTTTATCAGAAGTGGTTTCGGGGTCTTATTGGAATTCATGATAAGAGTCTGCTTGTAGGAGCGCCTGGATGGCTCAGTGGGTTAAGCCTCTGCCTTTGGCTCAGGTCATGATCTCAGGGTCCTGGGATGGAGCCCCACATCAGGCTCTCTGCTCAGCAGGGAGCCTGCTCCCACAGCCCCCCCCCCCCCCGCGCCCTCTCTCTGCCTGTCTCTCTGCCTACTTGTGATCTCTATCAAATAAATAAATAAAATCTTAAAAAGAAAAAAAACAGAGTCTGCTTGTAATGGATCCTTGTAAGGATTCCAACTTAGGCTTGTCTCATAAGCGGTTCAGTCAGCGATCACTTGATGGCCAAAGGTGAATTTGTAAAAGTGGACCCTCCCTCTCCTTGCATCAGTTGTATGTATAAAGCGGTTTCAAGCATCGTGTTCTCCTACCACACATACAGGCGACACATTAACACAATTACACACATTAACACAATAAC
This sequence comes from Taxidea taxus jeffersonii, assembly GCA_003697995.1. NCBI lineage: Eukaryota > Metazoa > Chordata > Mammalia > Carnivora > Mustelidae > Taxidea > Taxidea taxus. The sequence continues at coordinate 5,561 of RCUC01115411.1, forward strand.
ACAAAGTTATTAGTAGGACTTTGAGAGCCACAGACAAAGATGCATGCAAAAGTAACTGGCCAGGTGTCTGATACCACAAGTGAAATTCATCATGGGCGATGCAGCATGAACTGAATCTCCTTCTTTCCTGCATGGCAAATTTCATTTCTACCCCACGTTATCCCCTTCTTCTTCCCACAGCTCCCTCGTTCCAAGTTCCCTACCACTTTGTCTATTCATGACATGTTACTTTCCATCACTGCGCTCTTCATAAATAATAATAGTAGAAAAACATTTAGAGTGGTTTGGAAACAGGAAAAATATAGTAATGTTTCCATGGCTGAAATATATCTGTTTTCATATTTAGGTATTCCCTCCTCATATCAGTCTGAAAATTGTATCTTTATTAAGTTAAAAACATGATACATACCCACTTTTTTTTTTTAAGATTTTATTTATTTATCAGAGAGAGAGAGAGAGAGAGAGAGTGAGCAGAGGCAGACAGAGCAGCAGGCAGAGGCAGAGGGAGAAGCAGGCTCCCTGCCAAGCAAGGAGCCTGATGTGGGACTCGATCCCAGGATGCTGGGATCATGACCTGAGCTGACGGCAGCTGCTTAACCAACTGAGCCACCCAGGCATCCCAATACATACCCACTTTTACATTCTGCATTTTTCACATAATATAGTCTTTAAATATATCTCTACGGTCTTCGATATTAGCATTTTAATGATGATAATCCATTGGGTTGATGCCTCATAATTTACTACACTCTAGTGTAAGACACTTAAATTGTTTCCAAATTTTCCAATGAAGAGAATATCTTCATGAATAAAGGCTGTGTGTGTTTCAGATTTTTTTTCCTTAGAAAGGATTAACATCCATTCTGTCTCCTGTACTCCAAAAATTAGAGAATGGTTTGTAGCCACAAACTCTACAGGAACCAGGCATGTAATTTAAACAAGTGAAGTGGCCCGGTAAATACAGTGAATAGTTTTTATCTCAGCTCTGACAGCATTCCCCAAATCTACTGCCCTGACTAACAATATTGATGCTTCCATCTGTCCATCTGTCCAGTCATCTATCCGTTCATCCACCCATACCTCTGTCTGTCCGTCTATCAGTCAGTCAATACTGACATTAAAGACAACAGGTCCAAAATGAAGTTGCTAAAGCCAAGCCCCACATCAACAAACCGAGACTTAATTACAGGTTCAGGTCTCCCAGAAATGAAATCTTAACCAATCAGGAATCACTCTATCAGCGTTAGTTACATCATGTGCCTAATAAACCCCCGCCGTCCCCTAAAGGAAAATGACCTTGCAATAACCAACCACTTTTTGTCTCTTACAACTTCCTTGTTCCTTCTCCCTTCTGCCTATAAAAGTCTCTCATTTTGTACAGCCCCTCAGAGCTTTTTTCCTGTCGGCTAGGTTGGATGCCCCCCAATTCATAAATCGATGAATAAAGCCAATGAGATCTATAAATTTACTCAGCAGAATTTTGTTTTTTTTAACACTGGGTGAGGTGCTGTGATCCATGACTAATAGAGAAGCCACAATTTCCCAAAGCTCTAAAGCATTTGGTGAATTGTTATTATTTCATTTGCTTGACTGTCAGTGTTAAGTGCTGACACTATGAGGTGTTGAGGGGATGCGGAAGATGCTACTGGAGTGGTCTAGGCGATTTCAGGGAGAAAATGGAGCTTGAGATAAATTTTAAAAGACAGTTTGAGGGTTGAGTTTGATTAGAGTAAAAGTAACACAGGATTCTGGTAATTGGTACACTTCTCAGTGCCATTTATTGGGGATCTTGAGAATTTTTCTATACCTTTGACCAAAGTTTTCCAACTCTCCAAGTTGAAAAGTATCAAATAATCCCTCTTCAGCCAATGAGAATCTTTATGACTTTGTGTCTTCCCTTAAGTATAAAAGTCAATTTCTGAGCAAAGTATGAGGATCTAGATTCTTGAACAGATTAGGGAAAATGGGTCTGTTCTCTGAGACATGTAAAATCCATTAAAAGTAATCTCCTAGTTCTCAACATATGAAGAAAACCAGGCTTGGGTAGGAAAATGGAATGCCATGAACTTTGCCCCCAATGGTTGCCAATCTGCCAGCAATATCCCCCAAAGTCAGCTTTTGGTTTCTACAATAACCAGAGAACAAGGACATGTTTCCGGTGAGTCCCAGCATCCAGAAGGACGCTTGATGGGTCTGTAATTTAAAATTTACTCGAAACTCTGCAATCTAATCAATAACACCAAAGGCCTGACTCAAATGAGAGAATCAACAAAAATCACCAATTTCCTGCCTAACCAAAAAAAAAGGTCACTTCCCCTATCCCTTTGGGCCTCCTTCACATGGGCTTTCTCTTTAAATAGCAGATGCATTGAAAGTTTCAAGTGTTTTCTCTGAGAACTTGAACTTCTTTCTTTGTCCTCTTCCTCCTTTCTGTGTAAAGTCTTTAACACTTCTTGTCTGCAGCTTTAATTATTTAATTTCCTCACTGCATTCTTTAAAGAAGATGGTTCTGAGGTTGCAGGAGGCATGAAGGAAGTATGACTCCATGCAAAATTGAAGGAAGCTGGGTAATATTTCGCAGCAGGATGCTATTTAGTACAGAATATATTTCAGTCTCTAATCATCTTTTATTTTAATGTTTCCTCCTGCCAATATGGACTAACTGATCATTCTGCTCACTATGTCAGATAAATAGCAATGAGGAAAAGACCTTTAGGAGCTTGAAGAGAGGTGACATAGGTGAAAGTGTATCATTCTTTTCTGTTAAGATCCTTTAGAAATGGGCTGAGATGAAGGCAAGACTAGAAATGTTGATCACAACATTTAAATATAAAGATTTCTTTGGCTCTTCCTCCCAAAACAAAAAAACAAAATGGAATGTCAGTTGCATTGGAACACAAGTATGGTTTGTAAAACACATGATTCTCTTATATTTAGGACATATTTTCAACCAAAATTTTAAATACCTCAAGGGCAGAGGTAGATATCCTCATGAATAAAAATTTTCTCTGATTGGATCAGTATAAGTTTATTGTAGAAAACAGTGAAAAAAATAAAAATATTCCATAACCTCCCCATACTAAAATACTACTAATCACTATCTTGGCATATATATGTTTTAATCCCATCTTCTCTCTTTATCTTCCTTCCTTTTTTTTTTTAAGATTTTATTAAATTATTTGACAGACAGAGATCACAAGTAGGCAGAGAGGCAGGCAGAGAGAGAGGAGGAAGCAGGCTCCCCACTGAGCAGAGAGCCCGATGCGGGGCTCGATTCCAGGACCCTGGGACCATGACCTGAGGTGAAGGCAGAGGCTTAACCCACTGAGCCACCCAGGTGCCCCTTTGTCTTCCTTTCTTGATAGATACATAGATAGATATAGATATAATGTGTATAGATACAGATAGATATCCAATATATATCAAATTATCCATGTGTCTTACACACACACATATGTATACACACACATACATATATAGACACACCTGCAGTTCTATCCAAATTTAGTATTTTAGTTATTTTAATTTATTTTTACTTCCATATTTTAATTATATTCTATTTCCCCATTTATTTCTTTTAAATATACCTTTTCATGGCTACAAAGATCTATCATATGGATATATTACACACACAGAGACACACACAGAGTATCAACACACATACATAACCATTATTCTATTTTGGACAATCTAAGCCATTTCCAATTTGGGACTATATTACAGATAATACTGTATTGACATATGTATAGAGGTCCATGTTTTTGGTCATAAGTTATCAAAGTCAAATGATTTTCATAGAGGAAATTTCACAGTCCCATAATGATCCATGGCATAGCCTGACTCTCCATGAGAACCACAAAATGCCAAAAAAAATTAATATCAAAAATGTCAAAAAAATGAATTATAATATATAATAATATAATAAATTAATAATAAATTATAATGAATTAATAATGAATAATATATTTCATGGTGTTAACATTGTGGATTCTGAAATCACACTGCCTAGGTTCAAACACCAACTTTTCTGCTTCTATGATCTTGAGTAAAGTCCTCAAACTTTTTCTGTCTGTATTTTTATCTGTAAACTGGGTATAATTCTAGGATCTATTTCATAAGTCTATAGCAGATGCATGACTAAATCATTTATAAAAAGGGATTCAGCAAGTTACTTCACATAGTGGTTTCTTAATAGGAATTAGGAGTAGATGATATTTTATTAATATCATAGTCTATGAAATACTTATACCAAAATACCTCTAAATACATACCATCCAGTAGTATTCCAATTTCTCCCTGCAAGTATTTTAACAATTTTTCATTGGAGCACATAAGAGAAAAGAACTCAACATTTAGAGACTATTTCATTGATTTTGTTAGCATGCCAGCTAACATTTATCTACTGTGCCATGTTCCACCACAAATACTCAAATCCAATAGACCCATTATAATATCATGCAGGGATTGTGGCACAGAGTCACCCTCCGTAGCTGATGCTTTCTGATTTGCCCAGATGCACATATGTCCTCTTCCATGCAGTATCTACTGAGAATTTTTCTAGGTGGGCAAAGAGATCAAGATACAAACCCTAGTGCATGCAGTCAGAGGTCACAGATGAGTAAACCTGCCCTCTCTTGGCGACTAGATTCATTTCAGAGGCTCTGTCTGGAGAAAGGAGCGGTTTGGCTTTGGCCAACTGTCAGAGTGATGCCAAATGGCCCCTTTGGGGAGCTGATTTCAACAGATGGGCAAGTAGGCATTTCTCATGTTGCACAAGTCAGGATGTTCACAGTGTTCTTCCCACCCCTTGGAATTTCCTTCACCCTTTGCATCATCCCTTTGAGATAAATTGATTTGAGATAAAATTGATTTGAGATAAAAATTCAGGCAAGGAATCAGTTTTTGTAAAAAGCCTTTCCCCGAACCGTGTCCTCCCTTGCCTGCAGCAAACGGCACGGCAGCCAACCCTACGCCTTTCTATTTCTGCCTCTCCCTCCGGCTACCTGTCCACACCCCCACGTACTCACGAGCGCATGCGCGCGCGCACACACTCACACACACGCACCCGCTCACGACAGTGCGCGCGCACATACACGCACTGATCTTAGACTGCTGAAGGCATACAGCATGTCCAATTCTCTTTTCTATCCTAAGTAACACGCCTGTGTTAGGTGCCTAATATCTGCCTATTGAATGACTAATTCTGGAGTCTTTCATTTGCGGAGTAGACTGATGGCTCACATCAATTCCGGGAGATGTGCTGATACAAGTAATATTGATAGGGATTTTAAAAGGATGTCTCTTTTGAAGGTTCTGTGAATGGAATGATATGCTTCGAATATGCCTCAAAAGAATCTAGGTTTTTTTTTGGGGGGGGGGGATGCCAGGGAGTGGTGATGGAAATTTTAAGTATTAATAAAAAAAAAAAAACAAAACTGAACATGTATTGATAAACATCAAGGTTAGGTGATAAATAAGGAAAAGTCAAATGAACTATTCTATCTACATTTCTCTTTGAAAATTTCAATTTTGTATTCGAAAATTTTCATGAAACAAAATAACTATTATATATATAGTATACACACACAACCACAAACACACCACATGAAAGCACATCCTAAGAACACTGGCTTTATAAAGTTGGTATCTAAAAGGAGGGCATACATTGCTGGAATTTTATTTTTACAGCACATAACTGCTACGTTTGGGGAAATATGATCTGAACGAGGTCCAAGGATAGTTTGTTCTGCTATGAAAGGCTAACTACCACTGTACTT
>RCUC01115412.1:0-21456 GCA_003697995.1 Taxidea taxus jeffersonii
AGGTGAGCGGGACTGGGCCAGAGGAGGGATTCCAGAGTTCATTCTGGACAGTCTGTTTCTGCTGAGGGCGCCAAGGCCACGTGACGGTGCTGGGGCCCCCGGGTGTCACTGTGAGAACCACACGGCCCTTCACAGCACACACGCAAATGAACTCAGGGTGGATCACAGACCGAAAAGTGAAGGCCACAACCGCAGAGCTTCTAGAAGGAGCCACTGGAGGACAAGCCTCGTGACTTAGGTGCAGGCCAAGCTATTCCACAGGAGGGAAGCTGACCACTTAGGCTGCGTGAAATATGTCTGCTTCTCAGAAGGTACCGCCGAGAAAGGCAGAAGGCGAGCCCGGACTTAGCAAACATTCCCAGCGCACATAGCTGACCAGTAAATGCAGAGCATGTAAGGAACCCAGCAAATCAGTAACAGAAACACAAATGACCTAGTTTTAAAATGGGCAAAGGCCAGAAACAGGCACTTCGTGAAAATATGACCAATAAACGCAAGGCAGAGCGCTCGGCGCGACCCGTCACCCGGGAAACCGACCAAAGCGGCGGTGAGCCAGCGCCGCAAACCTGCCCGGATGGCTAGAAGCACCGTCTCACCAGACTGCGCGCCGCGGGGCGGCCCCGGCCCTGGAAAACTGCCGGTTTCTTCCACAGCAAACAGAAGCATCAGCAGCATCTGCGGGGCCTGAAGGCCGGCCCAGTCCACGTCGGTCCGGAGGGACCGATGCACGCGTCCGCGCACGCTGGCACGGGGCCATCACGGCAACTTCGCCACCACTCCGAACTGGAAGCGACCCAGTCCTCCGTCCCTCGCACGGCCACTTCTGCCCACAAAATGAACGTGCCACCGGGGCTCGCGGTTCAGAAGAAGCCAGGCACGGAGCATGTGTGTGGCGATTTAAGGGGGACGGTGCTGTCTCCGACGACCTCCGCAGTGAGCAAGGTCAGCTGTGCTCATCTGGGGGAGGGGAGCGGGCCTCACACACGGAGCCACGTGTGCTCAAGGTCTGTCCTCACTGTGCGCGTAACCTGTGCCTTAAGAATATAGTGCAGGGGCGCCTGGGGGGCTCAGCGGGTTAAGCCTCTGCCTTCGGCTCAGGTCATGATCTCAGGGTCCTGGGACTGAGCCCCGCGTCGGGCTCTCTGCTCAACGGGGAGCTGGTTTCCTCCTCTCTCTCGCTGCCTGCCTCTCTTGCCTACTTGTGATCTCTGTCAAATAAATAAATAAAATCTTTAAAAAAATTTAAAAAATAAAAAAAAGAATACAGTGCAAAACGGGATAGTCTCTGGGCGCCCGGGGGCTCCATCCGTGAGCCTCTGCCGTCGGCGCCTGGGATCGAGCCCCGCGGCTCCCTGCTCAGCGGGGAGCCTGCTTCTCCCTCTCCCACTCCCCCTGCTCGTGTTCCCTCTCTCGGTGTGTCTCTGTCGAATAAATCAATAAAATCTTAAAAAAAAAAAAAAACTACCAACCGCCTACAGGGAAGATTTCTAATGAAAGATGTGCCAGACCCCGACTCTGAAAAACCACAGAACACCAAGAAGTGGTTGAGCTTTAATTAAACGGAGTAGATCACGATCACGGTCTGAAAGGCATGATATAAAAAAGGTGTCAATTCTCCCCAAACTGGTGTGCCCCTTCAAGTCCCAGCCAGTTTCCCCCCCTTCCCTCCTGCCTTTGAAGGCGACAGGTGGGTCCTGACACGTGTGTGCGAGCGCAGGCCAGGAGCAGCCGATGCACAGGCGCCTCCCGCCCGCTGGGCGCCTGCCGGGGGCCCCGACCCCGCACCGAGGCTCCGGCACGCAGGCTGTCTTGGACCAGCACGGGCTGGGCAGCCGCTGGCCGGAGCAGGAGGGTCACGGGGACCTGGCCCGACCCCAGCCGGTAGCCTGGAAGCAAGTGCAGCTCGTCTGGGCCGAGCCGGCGCGGCCGTGCAGTCCCGTGACTGGGAAATGTTGGCTGATGCTCCGGGGCTCGGAGCCCTTTGCCACACGGGGCGGCCGCGCAGAGGTTGGGCTCCTGCATGCGCAGCGGTACCCAGAGCGGCGAGAAGCCCGAGGCAGGCGGCTTTGGCTGCAGAACGGCCCTGGGTGGTAGGGACGGGTCGCGCCCTGGCCTGGAGACCTGCGGGAGGCAGAGCCGTGGGGACTCAGGAGGCAGGAAATCCACCTCATCCGCTGGGGGGGCCGACAGGGCAGCTGCAGGACAGAATGCGGGGGCTCTGTCACCATCCGTGGAGGGGGCGGCAAACCCTTTGGGACAGGGACAGAGGGACGTCTGTCACATACTCTCTGCTGGGGTTTTTATAACCCTCAAAAAGTGAGGCCCATCCTCAGCTCTCAGGCCACAGAGCAGCAGGCCGCAGGCTGCGGTTGGCTGACCCCCGGTCCCTTCTGCAGTCGCGTGCCTGTTGTCACCTTGGCAACTGGCCACGGGCTGATGGCTGGGGTGCTCAGTGGCCTCCGGGCTTCCTGCCATCCGTGTGGCACTGTCCAGTGCTGGGACTGCGTTCTGCTCCCCCACGTCCCTCGGGGGGAGGTGGCCATGTCCTCTTGGCTGGGCACGGAACTTCTTTCTCTCCCTGGGCAGCCCCTGGGCCGTGCACCCTTCTGCCGGCAGCTAGGCCTGATGGCGGCCCACGGGGTTCACACTTGACCCCAGCTCTGCCACCTGCACTCTCCCATGGGGGTGGCAAGGGTCCTGGAGCACCAAAACAGGGTTCCTGTCCGTCTCCAGTGGCCCTGGCCCTTGAGATGAATGTTCCAGATGGGAGGAAGGGATGATGGAGGACAAGAGCCCCTTCTGTGCCTCGGATGGAGGACAGGAGTGTGCCTCTGGGGGAGCTCGTGGAGCCCGGAGGTACAGGACAGGGGCTTCGGTGCTCTCTGTCTCCAGACCTGGCAGGCGGCCCAGCGGTGCGGTCAAGGAGCCGCTGACTGGGTCTGACCGGCCCCTGGGTCTCTCACCTCGCCCCGCAGGCTGTGGGTGCAGCCGCCAGGATGCGGATCCCAGCCACGCTCCTTCGCACGGGACGGGTGGGCTGAGTGAACCACAGAAACCGTCTCCGGCGGGGGTCGGGATGCCCCTCAGCCCATCTGTTGTGCCCTACATCGGCAAGGACATCGAAGATCAGAGGTCAATCCAAACTCAGTTGCGCGGGTCTTCACGAGTACCCCGTAGACCGTATCCTGGCTGTCGGAAATCCGAGCGGTCAGGGCCCCCCGGGACTTAGAGCACGCCTCGGCCCAGGCACGGAGGGGACGGCGGAGGTCCGTGCCGCAGGCTGGCTTCTCCCTGCTACTTGGGGCCTGAGGAAGGTAGCCCTAAACAAGCGCGCCAGTCAGATTGAATGGCTTTGGTGTCACCCTCTGCTGGCCACGTGAATCAGAATGGCCGGTAGAGGGGATACTCACAGTCGAAACCCGGCAGAGGCTGAGCAGGACTGGCAGGTGGGTTGTTGGGAGAGACGGTCCCCCATGGGTCTTTTGAGCACCCTACACATTTTGTTGGGTGTGCCAAGGGTGCGAGGCTCTGACTGCCCTTCCCCTGGGCCACGTCTCAGGGTCATGTGTGCAGGGAGCAGTCCCGAGAGAGCATCTCCCTTCAGGTCTAGAGCAGGGTTGCTTACTGCTTGCGATGAAAACGGCGGGCTCCCCAAGTCAGCGCCCCTCGGCGGTGACATGGACTCACGGTGTGTAGCAGACACCTGGTCCGTGTCATCCCCTCTTCCGGGGACCGTCACAGGTGTGCTGATGCTCGTGCTGGGCCATGAGTAATAAGGTCCTTGGTCTCTGGTCTAGGTGTCTTGTGTCTTCCGCTAGCATCCACGAAATGGGCACAGGCCAGGTTAACCCCCGACCGGACTTGTCTTTCTGATTCATGGTTATCCAGAGCCGAGCGGAGCCATGAGATCTGGGACGGGAGCCTGGTGTCACAATCGGGAGAATTCTGCAGCAGAGGGCAGGAGCATATCTTTACGACAGCAGGTGAGTGAGTCCTGGGGACTGGGAGATTGGACTGGTGTGTATTGTTCCAGACGTGGTCACTCCTCTCCTCCTACTCCTCGTGGCAAGGCATCCTTCCTCGCCCACGGGCCCGAGTTTGGCCGGTGCAGTGCACGCAGACGGGGTATGAGTGAGAGCTCCCTGCGCTCGCGTGGTCTGCTTGTCTCTCGTTTACCCCGCCTGCCGTGTGCGGACGACACCCTGGAACCCAGCCCGCAGCCTGGAGCCCCGTTCTGCCTTCCCCAGCGGAACCCAGCACTGCTGCCGCTGATCTGAAGACATGGGGGGGGACAAAGCCTCGCTGGGCGAACACCACTGGGGAAGAAAAGTGCCTTTGTGATGTAGCGTTAGTCCCGCGGAAGCCTGGCTACGACAGGGGCAGATAGACCGTCGGAGCGTCGAGTCGGGGCGCAGAGCAGCACACAGTCGCGTGGTTTAGGAGGAAGGCCAGTACGGTGGCGAACAGTGTCTTAAAGACCCCGGACCACCGGCGGAGTGTCCGCACTGAAGAGACAGTGACTCCTGACCCCCACGCCTCAGCACACGCGGGCACAATCCCAGATGGACCACAGGTCGACTGTGAAGGGTGTAACAATACAGCCACCAAAGGAAAACAGAAGGGACGGGTTTTTTCAAAGATTTTATTTATTTACTCGAGATATAGAAAGAGAGCACACACGAGTGGGAGTGGTGGGAGCGGCAGAGGGAGAAGCAGACCCTCAGCTGAGCAGGGAGCCCGATGTGGGACTCGATCCCAGGATCCTGCCATCGAGACCTGAGCTGAAGGCAGAGGCTTAGCAGACCGAGTCACCCAGGTGCCCCCAGAAGTGGCTATTTTTATGACGTAAGGGTAGGCAAAGATTTCTCAAACCGAAAACAAAAGGTGCTAATCATGAAAGAAAAATCAGTACCGGAATATACTGAAATTAATAATTCATGTGCATCAAAGATGTTATGAAGAGAATGAAAGACAAACCAAAGAATGAGATAAGAAATATCACATTGTATGGATACACATATTTAAGATTTCATTGTCTTTAAGTAATTGCTACACCCAACATGGGGCTTGAGCCTAAACCTTGAGATCAAGTGTCACGTGCGTCACAGACTGAGCCAGCCAGGTGCCCCAAGAGAAATTTTTAATAGATTTACTTGCCAAGGGACTTGAATCCAGAATATCTAGAGAACTCCTATAAGCCAACAGGACTAGGCCAAGAAAAAAAAATTGTCCAAATGCAAAAACTGGAACTTTCGTGAGAGTATGTCCAAATGGACCATCAACCGAGGAGCTGAACTTCATTAGTCATCAGGGAAACGCAGACTGAAGCACAGTGTGAGGCCACGGCTCGCTACCAGAGTGGCCAAAGCAAAAAGGAAGGGAGTAGCTAGTGTCGCCAAGAGTAGGGAGCAGCTAGAACGCTCACTCGTGCTGGGCTGCAACGGGCACCGTCCCACCGGGCAGGTCCTCAGGGCCGCCTGCCAGACCGCACGCATGACTCAACACAGCACGGTGTACGAAAGGCTTTTTGTTTTTTGGTTTTTTTTATAGACTTATTTGAGAGAGAGAGAGAGCAAGAGCATGCGCAAAAGCAGTGGGGGGAGGGGCAGAGGGAGAGGGAGACAAGCAGACTCCCTGCTGCGTGGGGAGCCCGATGCGGGGCTTGATCCCATGACCCAAGACCATGACCTGAGCTGAAATCAAGAGTCAGATGCCCAACTGACTGAGCCACCCAGCCGCCCCCAGTGTATGCATTTCACCAAATTCAAGAGCATTCGTAGTGGCACTATTTGTAATAGTCCGACCTAGAAAAATGTACATGTCTATAAATAGTATATAAATAGTAGGATGAATAAATTACAGCTGGGAAAGCATTTCAACGATGTGTAAGAAACAAAATCAAGCCATGTATCAAACCTAACATCAAAGCAAGTTAAAAAACCAACTGAGGGGCGCCTGGTGGCTCAGTCATTGGGTGTCTGCCTTTGGCTCAGGTCATGATCTCAGGGTCTTGGGACTGAGCCCCGCATCGGGCTCTCTGCTCCGCAGAGAGCCTGCTTCTCTCCCATTCCCCCCCTGCTTGTGTTCCTTCTCTCGCTTTGTCTCTCTCCATCAAATAAATAAATAAAATTAAAAAAAACAAAAACAAAATAAAAAACCAATTGATGTTATTCACCACTTTAATAGTACTAAGGAGAAAAAGCTTATGATAACCTCTAGATGCAAAAAAAATTTTTTTTGAGAAAATTCACTACATACAATACAAATTCTTGGTAATAATTAGAAACAAACTTCTTTAACACACTAGAGTGTCCATACATTTATATCATATCTATAACTTTATAAAGACCTAGAAAAATGTCATTATAAATGAGGACATGTTGGAACCATTCTCTTTAAGCATCTGCCTTTGGCTCAGGTTGTGAGTTCGGGGTCCTGGGATTGAGCCCCACATTGGGATCCCTGCTCAGTGGGGAATCTGTTTCTCCTGCCTCTCTGCCTACTTGTGCTTTCTCTCTCAATTAAATAAAATCTTTTTTTTTAATTCCCTTTGAAATCAGGAATTCAACAATAATACCCAACACTTTATAGGAGGGTCTAGCCAGTACAACATGACAAGACAGAGAAACTACAGACAAGACTGGGATGGAAGACATAAAGCTATCTGCACATGACATGCAATTACTCACATAGAAAATTCAAAAGAATATACATCCAAATTATTAGAAATAATGAGGTTACGGCATCAGGGAAACACAAATCAAAACCACAGTGAGATCCCACCTCACACCAGTCAGAATGGCTAAAATGAACAAGTCAGGAAATGACAGATGCTGGCGAGGATGCAGAGAAAGGGGAACCCTCCTCCACTGTTGGTGGGAATGCAAGCTGGTGCAGCCACTGTGGAGAACAGCATGGAGGTTCCTCAAAAAATTGAAACTAGAGCCACCCTACAACCCAGCAATCGCATTACTGGGTATTTACCCTAAAGATACAAGCGTAGTGATCCGAAGGGGCACGTGCACCCCAATGTTTATAGAAACAATGTCCACAACAGCCAAACCATGGAAAGAACCATCAAAAGAAACGAAATCTTGCCATTTGCAACGATGTGGATGGAACTAGAGGGTACTATGCTTGGCAAAATAAGTCAATCAGAGAAAGACGACTATCATATGATCTCTCTGATATGAGGAAGTTGAGAGGTAGGGTGGGGGGTTGTGGGGGGTAGGGAAGGAAAAAATGAAACAAGATAGGGGTCGGGAGGGAGACAAACCATAAGAGACTCTTAATCTCACAAAACAAACTGAGGGTTGCTGCGGGGTGGGGGAGGGAGAGGGTGGTGGGTTATGGACACTGGGGAGGGTGTGGGCTCTGGTGAGGTCTGTGACGTGTGTAAGCCTGACGATTCACAGACCTGTACCCCTGGGGCAAATAATACATTATATGTAAATAAAAAATTAAAAATTATTAAAAAATAATGAGTTTAGAAATGTGGCAGTATAAAAAATTAAAATACAAACATCATTGCATTCTACACACCAGCAGCAAGCGATGATATAGAGATGACACTATGTGTGGTACTATCAAGATATCAAGGAACTAAGAATAAATCTAATAAAAGATGTACATGATCTCTATTGGGAAAGTATAAAATTCAAGGAAGACAAAGTAACTGGTGAAATATATCATGTTCATGGGTAGGAAGATATTTTTTCATTAATTTGTCGATTTCCCCCCAAATGACCTAGGGATTCAATGCAAATCCAACCAAAATCACAATAGGACTAGCTGTGGGCTCCGATAAAAACAATCATGATGTTTGTATAGAAGGAAACGAGTCAAGAAGGACTGGAACCCTCATCTAGAGAGAGGCAACCTGCCACCCAGAAGTGGAGACAGCACGGCACTGGTGCAGGGGGGCAAAGTCACCTGTGGCAGACTGACTAGAGACCAGAGATGGACCCACACAGATGCACAAGCAGGAAAGAAAGGGACTTTCCAACAAATAAATGGAAAAGGTAGTTGTCCCTTTGGACAAAAAAAAATTGATTCTTTTCATACCATATTCAAAAATCAACTCCAGATAGGCTAGGGCTTATATGTCAAAGACAATTTTGAAACTCTTAGTAATACATGTAGATAAATAATAGTTTAAACCTCAAAGTAAGGAAAGTTTTCTTTTTTTCAATATTTTATTTATTTATTTGGCAGAGAGAGAGAGGGAGGGAGAGAGAGACAGCAAGCAGAAGGAAGGGGAGCGGCAGGCAGAGGGAGAACAGACTCCCCCCTGAGCAGGGAGCCCCAAGCGGGATTCCATCCCAGGACACTTAATTTAACTTAAGGCAGGCGCTTAACCAATTGAGCCACCCAGGTGTCCCAGGAAAAACTTAGGACAAAAATAGCACTGACTAAAAAAAATAGTGATAACTTCGAAATCACTAAAACTCACAGTTTTCATCAAAAGATAGTTTTTAAAAACTGAAAATACAGGGCACCTGGGTGGCTCAGTCGTTAAGCATCTGCCTTCAGCTTGGGTCATAATCCTGAGGTCCTGGGATCGAGCCCCACAGGGGGATAAGGGTGCCAGAGATGAGTGAATGTAGATCACTGTTTGGTTCTAATTATGTTTTTTTTTTTAAGATTTTATTTATTTATTTTAGAGAGAAGGCATGAGCAGGGGGAGGGGAAGAGGCAGAAGGAGAAGCAGACTCCCAGCTGAGCAGAGAGCACAATATAGGGCTCTTTCCCAGGACCCTGGGATCAGGACCTGAGCCTGAAAGCAGACGCTTAGCCAGTTGAGCCACCCAGACGCCCCCTAATCACGTTTTTAAAACTATCTCAAAGTGGACCATGTAAGGACAAACAATGAAACTATGCCAGGAACCAAAGATTATGACTAGCCAGAGTATGTGCACCGGAGATCCAGTGAAATGAGAAAAATGAATGAAGTAATTAAGGTTCTGTATGGTATAATAAAATAAGAAAAAGATACAAAATGTGCAATGATAGCAAGGAAAAAGAAAACTCTTCAGATGATATAATTGTGTATATGAAAAATCCAAAATAATTTTCAAATATATTAATATAATTGATAGAAATGTTAGCCAGATGCCTGGATTAAAAAGAAATCGATCCACAAAAATCAATTCCATTTCTATCAACCAGCCACAATTTGTCAAAGAAATACAAATTTTGATACTACTTATCATAGAATAAAAAATAGAACACATATAAGACTAAATCTAACTTTTAAAAAAAGTATAAGACCATCACAAAGAAAACTGCAGGAGTTTACTGAAAGACACTACAGGATACGTACATGGAGAGATATACCATGTTCATAGATGATGAGACTCAATAATGTAAAGAAGCCCGTTCTCCCTAAACTGATACATGAATTTAATTTCAATAACAATTTTTTTAATTTTAATTTTTTTGATGTGTCTTGGCAACCTGGTGCTACAACTTGAATGAAAGTGTAAGGAGTCAAGAATGGCCAAGTCACTTCCAAGGAAGAAAAGCAAGACTGTGGGACTTGCCTAACCAGCATAAAGATATCCTATAAAGCTATAGTAATGAAGACATCATGTCATCATGTCATTGGCCACGGGCAAGGAACAGACCAACGGAGCGGACCAGGAAGTCCAGAGATACTGTATGTGCGATCGGTGGGGGAGGGGCTTGCCACAGTTGGGTACCCCTGTAACACTGTGATAGGACTTCCTGTCACACCACAGGCAAATGAACTCCAGGAGCATTAGAGACTGAAATGCAGGAGCAGCAGCACTTCTAGAAGAAGGTGCTGGAGATTATGTTCATGACCTCAGGGTAAGGCTATAAGGCATAAAAGTCTCCAACCATAGAGAAAAAGGTTGACCAGCTTAAGTTTATTAAAATTAAAGGGGATTTACATCCAAAGATACCAGAAAGGAGTAAAAGACACATCACACAGTGGGGGACAGTATTTGCAACAGAGTCAACTGAAAAAGGAGAATCCAGAGTTGACGTCGCTCCCACAAATCCAAGAGAGACAGACCCGTGAGTCTGGACAAATGGACAAAAGGTTCGAGTGGGTCCTGTTTAGGAGAGGAAAAGTAAATGGCCAACACATGTCTGAAAATAGGCCGTTTTATTTGTCAGTGGAGAAAGGCAAAGGAGCCTCATGACGCCGTCTCCAGAGACAAGCATTAGGATGTCTCTCGATGCCCAGTGCTGGCCACAGCGGGACCGATGGCCGTCGGGGAGAACGCAGTCCGAGGGCAGCCCTACTAGCCATGCTTACACGGCTCAGTGGACCAGGTCCAAGAGCCCCACCCCACAAGATCATGTCCATGTGCAATCTGTGAATGTGACATGATTTAGAAATAGTCATCGCAGGTGGCATCAAGTTGTCACACTGGAGGGAGGAGGGCAGGCCCCAATCTAACGGTGGTGTCCTTTGGAGACCGAAATTTGGACACAGAGGCGCAAAGAAGGAGCACCATGTGAAGACAGGGCAGAGCCTGGGGTGGCACCCTGCAAGCCAAGGGACACCAGGGATGGCCAGTGGCCACCAGAAGCTGGAAAAGACAAGGAGGGACTCCTCACAGCCTTGTAGAGCGTGGCACCGCCAACACCATGATTCCAGACTTCGGGCTCCAGAACTTGAAAGAATACATTTCCATCTTTCAGCCCCATCCCCATCGGTGCTGCTCTGTGACAACCCGTGAGCCCCCCACCAACGCTTCACTCCTAGGAAGATGGCTGTCGAGAGCCGCACAATGTATTATGAAAAGTACATGGTGTTTTCCTAACAGCAAAAACGCCCTGGAAATCGTCCTCACAGAGGCAAGCTGCTGAGCGGTGGGGCTGGCCCGCCCCCGCCACAGAGCAGAACCAAGGCGAGGAGAGAAGGCCGGACAGGGGACGTCCTCCGAGGGCACCGCCAGCTCTGAAGCCGTGTGCTCCTGGAGCCCGAGCCCAGAGCCCACGACCCTGGAGGCAGACTGTGTGTCTTCGCCCAACAGACACCCCTGACCCCGGCCACGTGTCACACACATGCGGTGAGCACAGCACTAGGGACCTACAGCGACCTACGCTCTAGGAGAGACAGACGTTGGCGGGGGACAAAGAGGTTGGTGCCAGGGAGGGGGGTGAGGAGAAAAGGAGGGAAGGAGGGAGGAAGGGCGCAGGGGAGAGAAAGAGACTGAGCCCCAGGCAGGTGGGGGGAACACAGGGTGTGTTTGAGGAGGCAAACGTCCGGGCAGAACCAGCGGGGGGTTGGGGGTGGCCCGGCTCGTGCCTTTTTATCACACAGACTCTTGGGGCCACCGCTGGGTGCCAGACGCCACTAGAGGTGCACTGAGGTTCAGAGACGGCAGGTCACCCCCAGAGCCTTGGGGGCCCCCCACACCTGTCCACCTGTGCTCTGAGCCCAGGCCCAGGACAGGCTCCCAGGCCACGCACGGTCAGCTCCTTCAGGAACTTCAGACAACTGCAGGCAAGAGCCCAGGGATCGCTGGCACCTGTCCTCGGTACCTGGCACCGTTCGATCCCCCATGAGCACTAGGGCCACACGAGGAGTTGGACAGAGGCCGTCACCCACCCGTCCCTTGAGGGGTCCCTATCACTGCCGCAGGAGCCCCACCCTCCCGACAGCCCGGCCAGTCCCAGGATGGGACCGGGGTGCCCCCAAGCCCGCTCTGGGCTCAGGCCAATACCCACATCGGGACCTGCTCTGTGCCCGGGGCCGCAGGCCGCCCCCAGCAGCCCCCGCGTCGTTACCTGGAGGTTTGGGCGGCTGGAGCAGGGCGCCCTCCGCCGTCTTCACGCTGGGAAGCGCGGACGGCAGTGCGGGCTCGTTCGGTATCTTCGGATCCGAGGGTCTGTCGGACTCGGCTTTGGTCGGACCGGTTTTCGGGGCCCTGCTGTCTACGTGCTGGAGGTTACAAGTGGGGAACTCGATCTTCCCGACCGGCTGGGCGGTGGCGGACCGCGCTTTGCGGCTCCTGTCGGTTGCCCTCCGGAGGGGCGCGGGCAAGGTGCAGGGTGCGGCCTGCGCCTCTCTCAGCCTCAAGTCTGGCTGCAGCACCATGGTGGGGGCTCCTAGAGGCGGGTTGGGCATGGCCGAGGGGCACCTCACTTTCAGGGGCTGAATGTCCAAGGGGGACGACGGAAAATTCACGCTGGAGATGGGCGGCATCTGCTTCCTGGCTCTCCTCACGCCGACGCCCTCCACGCAGAGGTCGGACCCGTGGAAGGGGGGCAGCTCCACGGCAGGCTAAGCAGAGGAGGGCGTGCTGGCCGAGTCCCCGGGAGCCCGGGGCCCCCTTTCCCTGTCTTTCCGGGCCAGCTGAGGCCTGGTCGAGAAGCCTGGGCCTCCCCTCCCTGGGGCTGGGCGGTCCCCCGGCACATGGTCCCCCATGGAACCGGAGTCCCCAGCAAAGTGGCCACCCGGCCCTGCTGCCAGGCCTGCAGGAAGGCTCCCGGGAGGGACTAGGCACTGAGCGGGACCCCTGAAGGAAGACACTGTCTTCCCCAGGCGGGAGGAGGGAGGACACAGCAGGTCTGGAAAGGAAGACCCTAGAGTCTGGGCCTGGACGCCATGGACCTCCCAGCACCAGTCCAGGCAGGCGGGCCTCCCCACCTGGTGGCCACAGAGCTGGGGGTGGCTGGGGAGGACAGGGAGTAGAGCAGAGTGGTGAAGGGGGCGAGCCAGGGAGTCCCCCGGGGGGGACCAGAGCCACTGGCTGCTCTTTGCCCGAAGCAGCTACAGACCCCACGGGCCGGATCAGTCGCCCACTCCTCCCCCAGCACTGCGCCCCCGCACCTGTCTCCACAGCAGCTCAAAGTTGCCGATGTCACAGCTGCGGTCCACCCTGCGGTCCAGGACCACCTTGATGGTGTCCTGCTGCACCTGTGCGCACAGCTGGGCCGTGACGGGCGTGGACGCGTGCATGGTGGGGCTCGAGTTGATCTCGATGAGCCACGGCTGGAAGTCGCGGCCCAGGACAAAGTCAGCCCCGTACAGCTCGAAGCTGTTCTTGCGCGGCTCCACGTGGTCCTGGGCCGCCCGCATGGTGTTGGCGATGGCCCGCTTCATGGCGGGGTAGATGACGCCCAGCCACACGGCCCCGCGGCCCCTCTTCTGAAGGTACTCCCGGAACCTGGTGCTGGTCCACATGTTGTGGTAGGGCAGCAGGGGGCTGCGGTCCTTGTCGTTCTTGAGGTGCTTCTGGATGGAGTTGTTGCACAGGTGGATGGCGCTGCGCGGGGAAGCCGCGGTCAGGCCTGTGCCTCCTGCGGCTCTGGCCCCGCGACCCTGCCCCGGACCTCTGCGCCCTGTGCCCGGAACCCCGTCTCCACGCCGGGACCCGCGCCCCCACTCCCCGATGGTGGACCGGACCCCGAGACCCAATCTCCAGAACCCTTATGCCCCCACCTATGCGCATGCCCGCCGGATGCCTCCCTCGAGACCCCTGCGGACCCTCTGCCCCCACGGAACCCCCAAGTCACAGCTAACCCCGCCCCCAGAGACCCTGCTCTCGAGACCCTGCCCCCGCCGCAGGGTGGCTGCAGGAGGGGCTGTGATAGCTCGGGTCCCAGGGAAGTAATGCCTCCCAGAGCCTCGGTTTCCCCACCTGCACCTGGCAATAGAGATGTGGCTCTTGAAGAGCTGGTCTGGTGAGACAAAGTGAGAAAGAGTCTTTGTGAAACCAGTCAATTAATTTGCACTCTTGCCTTGTTCCAAACCTGTTTTGAAACAGGTAACATGAGATGAGCCATGTGGCTCTGGGTAGTAGGACGCGTCCCTGTGACCCTGGAGAGGTCCTACTTCCAGAGGACAGAAGGGCCTTGTGACTTGGGACCAGCGAAATTAGGGTAGTGGGCCCCAGAGCCAGCGTGCGCTCCCTCCATTAACTTTGGCCACTCCAGAGGAGGCTGGGCTGGGTCCGATCAGAACGATTTCAGGGAATCTCCTGCTTCCCCGGGGTGAGGGTTATGGTCCCAGATGGAGAAATGGGGCTCAGAGAGGGCAAAGGATTTGCCAGATACCCCCTCACGGCTTGGTGCGTCCGGTGGCCTGGGATGGGGGTTGGAGGGGGCTCCTTATGCACAGTGAAGGACAGGCCCCCTCCCCAGGCTCCCTTGGCCTAGCAGAGACGAACTCACTCGAGGAGCTGCCAACCAGAGCCACTTGTCCACAGCAGCCAAGGGTCACTTGCCAAGTGTGACTCTTGGTGTGGCCACAGCCACTAGCCAGGGGGACACAGCTAACACGCCCAAGGTGTCCGCCGACCAGCTCCCAGCCCTGTCAGTTCTGGGCTGAACTCAAGAGTCGGACCTTAACCGAGTCACCCAGGCGTCCCCACCTCTCTTGGGAGCAGGCCCCACGCCCAGTGCACCCTCTCTGCGGGACCCCCTGCAACGCTCCTGGTCAAGACGCCAAGGCCCTCAGACCCAAGCGGTGGGGGGGGGGTCGCAGGCAGAAGCGGGGAGCCCCTGGTTTGGACAGGCGAGGGGGATTCTCTGCCTTCCTCCCGAGGCTTTGCCGAGTGACCTCCCTGTCCCCGCCACACCTACGTCCTGCCCACCTGGAGAGCCTGGCGAGGCATGAGTTCCCCCACCCCTGACACCCCTTCCTGGACATCTGAGCTTCTGTCTAGCACCTCCGGGGGACACCCTCCCCAGCATCCTGGCCCCAGGGGCCTTGGGATCTGGTATGGCCTTTTCTGCCTCAGGTGCTCCCCACTTCTTGTCATGCCTGGCACCGCTGGGGTCCTCAGAGGACCCCTCAAGCCACTGTCACGTCCCATGGGCTGCCTGCTCGGGGCCTGAACATTCCTTCCTCCCCAGCCATCTGCGGAAACCCCTACCCCAGGACTTCTGGGGCTCACAAAGAGTTTGAGGGCTGGCAAGGCAGATGTGCTCCCAAAGGTGCCCCAGAGAGAGCAGGACCATGCGGCCAGCCGAGGGCACCGCCAAGCTTGGGCGGCTGCGGGTCAGCGTGGGAGCAGAGCTGTCCACTAAGCCCTTCCAGCAGAGGGGGAGCACCCACCACGGAGGCGGCTCTGAACCAGCCGCGTAGATGGGTCGTCCCTGGGCCCTGCCTGGCCCCTCGTGGGCACACGGCACACAGAGCTTTCAGGATTTTCTGGAAATGATACACACGTGATGGGTGCAGAGCAGGGCTTTGAAGAACAGCAGGCCTGGGCCTGCCCCTCAGGGATGGAGGCCATGTAACCTCCGTGAGCCCGATCCCACCTCTGTGCGTTCGGGGGTGGGGGGGTCAGCAGGCACAGCCCAGCACCCCGCCCCGTCCCACAGGTGTGGTGGGCACCCACTGTGTCCCCGCACGCCCGGTGGTGTCCAGCTGGTGCCCCCACCGACCTGTCCAGGCTCTCCAGGGAGAAGCGCTGTGTGGAAAAGCGCAGGTAGCTCTCCTTGTAGAACCAGATGGTCAGGGGGTTCCAGTCGGTGACCAGGAACCACTGCCGGATGTCGAACTTGGTGTCGTAGATGAGCAGCGGGGTCTCAATGTACTTCTGCACCACCCACTTGTTGTCCTTGGCAGAGAGGTGGTCGGCCGCCACCAGCTCTAGCATCTCCTCCACACGGTTCATGCACACGATGTCTGCAAGAGGTTGGCGCTCAGCCCAGGGCACGCACGCGGCGTCCCGTGTCGGCCCCGAGATCCCGCGTGGCTTTGATCTGGGACCGGGAGGCCGTGCGGCCGGGTGGCCCGGCAGGGAAGGCTTGGCCCTCGGGGTGGAGGCCACAAGCGGTGCCGACCCCCAGGCTCTCCCAGCAGGGGGCCCGCCGCCAGGACTCGAGAGGACACAGACGGAGAGGGGCGGGGACGGGGACCAAGGCAGGTTTCAAAGGCGGCCAGCGAGGGGTGGCTGAGCCCCAGCCCCGGGGCTGGCGTGAACAGGGGCAGGGAAGCTCTGTGGGCCTCAGGCGGCAGCAGACGGGGTGGCAGGTGTCCAGGGGCCCGGAGTGTGGTGCCTGGACAAACAACGCAACGGCACGTCAGCGCCCCCACTCTGGCCCTCCTCTGCCGCGCGGCTCCTCGTCCCCAGCTCCCTGCAGCCAGGCCAAATGACTAACGGTGACCAGTGACGTCTGAGCCGAGGGGACAGGCCTCCCTCTCATCTGTTGGGTCACCACCAGACCCTCCAGCCCTCTCTTTCTCCGCCACGACAACCCTGACGCCTGGAGGGAGTGACATCCCAAGATGCTGGGGGGGCTTTGGTGATTCGCCCCCAACTATCTTCTCATGCCACCCATGATGGACGGGCATGAGGGGACACGAACTGGTCTCACGGACAGCCACTGAGGTGTGGGGACTGCTTGTTTCCCAGCACAGTCCGGCCTATCCTGACTGATCTACATGGCTGGAGGGGAGGGCCCCGGGCAGAGGCACAGGGAGAGCCACAGGTGGGGGGGAGCTTTCCCCACAAAAGCATCAGTCTCGTCTCTTCAGCTGTGAGCTGAGACCCTGCTGCCCAGAAATGAGAGACTCGGCAGAGCAGCAAACCTCTGCAGTCAGCCTAGCTCAGAGCAGGAAGGCACCTACCGGTGCCCCAGCCACAGCCGGCGCCACAGCCGAAGCCACAGCCACAGCCACAGCCGGCACCCAGCCATAGCCAGAGCCACAGACACAGACGGTGCCCAGCCGCAGCCAGAGACACAGCCACAGCCACAGCTGAAGCCACAGCCACAGCCAGCGCCCAGCCATAGCCAGAGCCACAGACACAGACGGTGCCCAGCCGCAGCCGGAGACACAGCCACAGCCACAGCCAGAGCCACAGCCAGAGCCGAAGCCACAGCCACAGCTGAAGCCACAACCACAGCTGAAGCTACAGCCACAGCCGGTGCCCAGCCGCAGCTGGAGCCACCACCACAGCCAGAGCCACAGCCACAGCCGGTGCCCAGCCACAGCCGGCGCCACAGCCAGGAAGCCCTGCATTCGGGTTTGAGCAGCTGGAGCTGAGGGGTCTGTGGAGCATCGCTGGGGACGCAGGTGTCTGCCGTGGGAGCAAGGTCGGGCCTGACGGACAGGAGGACGGAGCCGCCGGCGGACGGATGTCTCCGTCAAGCGAAGCAGGCTCAGGATGGAGCCGATGGAGGGGCAAGGGCCCGACCCCGGAGGCGGGTGCGCAGAGCACAGCAAGCAGAAGGCCAGGAAAGACAGTGTTTCAGGACAGATGCGGCAACATCAGAAAGTAATAAAGATGTTTTAAAATCACGTAAAAATGAACCACTTAGGAATTAAAACAACAAAGAAACTCTTCAAATACTTCAAGGGGACAATAAAACATCCAAAAAAATTGAAAGTCTATTTAGATACTCAGGAAAGTGAGAACATCATACGACACAAACGAGCCGGCGTTGCGGGGCGGGTCAACCCCAGAGCGTTGCACGAGGCAGACTGGAAATTAATAGGCTTAGCATTAAAGTCAGAGCCGACGGGGAAAACACCCGTCCCAGGAAATTGGGAAAATGCAGCCTTAGGTTGGTTCTTTGGAAACCAAAAATAAGATTCTATAACCTCGAAAGCCCTGTTTCAGAAAGAACACACAGTATTCACCGTTGGGAATAAAGAGGACACACGAGGAGGAGCAGCCGGAGCCCAGCGGACGGCAGGTGCGGCCCCGGGAGGGGCTCCCAGGTGGGTGAGGAACGGGAACTCGGCTGCCGCCTGGGACGAGTCCGCCGTGGCTCTCAGCAGCTGCCGAGGCCGGGCCAGGCAACATTTTTCACTTGGGGACAGCATCCAGCTCGTGGCCACCTCGGCCCGCGCGGAGCCCCGGGCCATGCACCTGCGCCTGGGACCGCCCGCCCCGCGCTCCGGGGCCGCCGCGCCCTCCTGACTCACCTCGGCCTCGGGACTTGGCCGCCGGCTTGATGACCCAGATGTTCCGAAGCCCGTCGATCTCCGTCTGCGGGTTCACAGACGCGATTTTGTTCAGCAGAGCCTGGCACTGCGAGAAGTGGTTCCTCGAACTGGAGATGAAGGCGTCACCGCTGCAAAGCAAGACCCAGAGAGCCCTGAGATGTCGTGAGGCCGCGCAGGGGACGCGGGGCGAGCGCGTCCCTCCGCTCCGGGCGCTCCGGCGCGCTTGCTCTGGAGCAGTAAAGCTTCGCCAGCACCAGCCGGCCCGGCCCTGCAGCGCTCTTCGTGAGCTCGCTGAGGAAGCTCTGCCCGCCCCGTGCTCAGAAGACACACCCAGTGTTTTCCTCTCTGCGCCTTTCACGAACCGCAGGACGCGTCCTGAATTGACCTGTGTGTTTGGGAGACAGGACTCAAGACACAGCTCTTTGGTTCGCGAGGATGCCGACTGCTCAGGCGGCGCTGAGGACAAGGAGTAACCCCTCCTAAGGGTTGGTCGTAAGTGACCACACGCGGGGGCTCCGTCTCTAGACGCTGTCCCGGGGCGCTGTCTGGCGGTGCCCGGCGGCCCGGCGCTGCCCTGTCTGGATTAGGTGCATTTCTAGTAAGTCTTGAAATGGGGTCGAGTTCTCTCATTTTGCTTTTCTTGATCAAGGCTTTCTCGCTTTTCTTAAATCATTCGTATTTCCGAATAAATTTCAGAATCTGTTTATCAATTCCTCCCACTCGAGCCCCCGAGAAAAACCCCTGCAGAGATTCCAACTGGGGTTTCACTGAATCTGTACGTTAGTCTGGAAGGAAAAAATCCCTGCATCACTGAGTTTTCTAACTTATGAACATGCTTTTACTACACACACATACTTCTTAGGTCATTAAATTCTATTTAATTTTATAATGTTCGGTTTAGGGTGTCCAATCTATAGGATTGTTTTTCTGGGTATTGGTTGTTATTTGATGCCATCACAGGTTGCACGAGAATCCCAGTCTAGGACTGCGGTTACTACCCAGGAGCACAGCGCAGTTTGTCTAAGAACCTGCTGTCTACTGACTTCACTAACTCACGTAACTTTCTGTACGATTTTTAAAATTTTCTATTTGCATGATCAGGTCATCAGTAAATAGCTTTGCTTCTTTCTGATTTTATGCCCTTTATTTCTTTTTTTCTGTGCTGTTAAACTACACAGACCTCTCGGTCCACACTGAGCAGCATTCGTGAGGGCATTTTTGTCTCATTCTGGCTTCAGGGAGAACACTGTCAGCACATCCTATTAGGAAATATGTCAGCTTTGGAATTTTTAAAAAAGATTTTATTTATGTATTTCACAGACAGAGATCACAAGTAGGCAGAGGCAGGCAGAGAGAGGAGGAAGCAGGTCCCCACGGAGCAGAGAGCCCCATGCGGGACTCGATCCCAGGACCCTGAGATCATGACCTGAGCCGAAGGCAGAGACTTAACCCACGGAGCCCCACAGGCACCCCAGCTTTAGAATTTTTGTAGAGAAACTTTTCCAATTAAGGAAGTTTCTTTTTCTAGCTCACTAAAAAAAAAAAGTTAACATACACAGTATTGAATCTCATCAATGTTTTACATCTATTGAGATGATCTTAATAGTTTTTTCTTTATCCTGTAAATGAGACAAAATCTACCAACTGACAATTTCTCAATTTTTTTTTTATTGTGGCAAAACACATATAACATAAAATGTACCATCTTACCCGTTTTAAGTCTGGGTCAGTCGGACCAGGAACACTGATATTGTGCAACTATCGCCCCCCCTGTCCCCAGGACTTCTCATCGTCCCAAACTGAAACTCTGTCCCATTAAACACTCACTCCCCACCCCTCCCCCGGGCCCTGGCAACCACCATCTAGCTTCTGCCTCTGTGGTCTTTGACTGCTCTAAGCACCTCATGTACGTGAGATCAAACAGGTTTGTATTTTTCACTTATATATACTGTCCTCAAGCTTCGTCCTGTTGGAGCAGGCATCAGAACTTCCTTTTTAAGGATGGCTAATGTCCCGCTGATTAACTTTTGAATGTTAAACCAACTTTGAGTTCCTGGAGCTTGAATCGGACATGAAGAAAGAAAATTGTTTGTATTCGTAGACGACATGTCCTATATGTAGAAGATCCTAAGGAACACATACACACACACACACATAGTACAAAGTGGTAGAACTAATAATGGGTTCAGCAAAGTCCCAGGTACAAGATCAAGATAAAAAAATCAGTTTAGGGTCGCTTGGGAGGCACAGTCGGGTGAACATCCGACTCTTGGTTTCCGAGTTGTGCTATCGAGCCCTGTGCTGGGCTCTGTATTCAGTGTGGAGTCTGCTTGGGTTTCTCACTCCCTCTGCCCCTCCCAGCTGCTCACTCGCTCTCTCTCCAAAATAAAGAAAATCTTCTAAAAATCAATTATATCTGTATATTCTGCCAACAAAAAACCCTTAAACAAAGTTAAGAAAACAATTTAATTCATAATATTATCAAAAAGAACAAAACACATAAGAATACATTTAACAGGGCACCTGGGTGGCTCAGTGGGTTAAAGTCTCTGCCTTCGGCTCAGGTCATGATCCCAGGGTCCTGGGATCGAGTCCCGCATCAGGCTCTCTGCTCGGTGGGGAACCTGCTTCCCGCCCCCCTCTCTGCCTACTTGTGATCTCTGTCAAATAAATAAATAAAGTCTTTTTAAAAAATACATTTAACAAAAGAAATGCAAGATTTGAACACTGAAAACCACAAAACATTGTTGACATACATGTTAAAAGATCTAATCAAGTGGAGAAATAAATCTGTAGACATTAACACATTTAAAAAAAATTTTTTTTAGTAGGCTCTCCAGGTAGTCCCAAGCTGGGCTTGAACTCTTGACCCTGAGCATCAAGACCTGAGCTGAGATCAAGACTCCGATGCTCAACAGACTGAGCCACCCAAGCACCCTCACAAAATCAACACATTCTTAAGTAACCAATGGATCAAAGAAGAAATCACAAGGGAAATACTTAGAGACACACAAATGAAAGTGAAGACAGGACACACTAAAACGGGATTGCTAGTTGTGCTAAAGGGGAAACTTATAGCTATAAAGGCTTACATTAGAAAACAAGAAAAATCTCAAATCCAAATCAGCCACTTAAGAAACTAGAAAAAGAATAAAATAGACCCGGGGTGCCTGGGTGGCTCAGTCATTAAGTCTCTGCCTTTGGCTCAGGTCATGTTCCCAGGGTCCTGGGATCAAGTCCCACATCAGGCTCCCTGCCTATCAGGAAGCCTGCTTCTCCCTCTCCCACTCCCCCTGCTTGTGTTCCCTCTCTTGCTGTCTCTCTCTGTCAAATAAATAAATAAAACCTTAAAAAAAAGAATAAACTAGACCCAAAGTCAGTAGAATGAAGTAATCGATAAAGACTAAAGCAGAATTCATCAAAATAGAGAAAATTAAACGAAAAGTTAGTTCTTTGAAAAGATCAACAAAATTGACAAACCTTTAGCTCAATGGACTTAGAAGAGAGGGAATACTCAAGTTACCAAAATAAAAAATGATATTGGGGGCATTACTGATTCTACAAAATAAAAA
>ML098628.1:0-10778 GCA_003697995.1 Taxidea taxus jeffersonii
CCACCCAGGTACCCAACAAAAACTTTTAGAAAACAAACAAACAAACAAACAATTTAAAAAAGCCATAAAGCTCTCTGGTCTGATCTCCCTTGGTGTCTGCTCAGTCCCACACCATGGGGAAGCAGAAAAATCAAGTAATCTATATGAACCCAAGAGCAATGCCCAGATCAAGGGATCCAAACCACTGTTCATAGCCAATGATCCAAGATTATCTGAAGTGAAGGCCTACCTGGGAAGAAGTGAAAGAACAACTAGAAAAGAAAAAGGCTCCAAGGCATTGGCTGAAGTTGAAGAAAAAAAAAATAAATAAGAACTGGAAGAAAGAACTAAAAAGACACAGGGACACAGGGTAAAATTATTAAGGGGAAGTGAGAGCTCATCAAAAAAAGAAAGAAAAGAAGAGAAAAGAAGATATCTGGTAGGTATCTTCTTCATCAGGCTCTCATTCTTCTGGCAATTTTTCAGATTACAAAGGTGAGGATAAAAAACAAAGAAAAATAAAAAGGACCATTCACATAAAGCTTCTGAAAGTTCCATGTCAGGAACTGAACTGGATAGTAAGGATAGTTTAAAAAAGAAAAAGAAGTCAAAGGATGCAACTGACAAATAAAAGGACATGAATAGATTCAGCAAAAAAAAAAAAGATATAGCCTAAAGATAAATCTTTATCATCTATCATGAGTCCTTATTAGAATTAGATTATATTAAGAAGGTACAAGCAAAAAAGAAGAAAAGCAGTGAAGAACAAGACAAAGTAACAGGAAAAACAAAAAACAAAAAGAAGCGTAAGAAACACAATAATAAGAAGAAAAAGAAAGCTTCTAGTTCAAGTTTGGCTTCATGGTAGCAGTAAGAATAATAAAGATTCCCTTACAAAGAAAGTGCAATGTTTAAGGAAATTTCAAGTGTGAAAATTATAGCATAATTACTAAAATGCATGCATTTCCTTGTTTTTAGAATTACTCCTGGACTATTCGGTAGCCACTTGGATGCTGCTGTGTGAAAGGGCCATCATTGTTGCCTGCTGTTGGAATATCTACTTTTTTCTCTTCCGGTGCTTAACAACTCTGAGAAATAATACACTGCAGTTGTGCTAGTGGTTAAGATACACGGGGATAAAGTTAATGCTTTTGACTAGAAGTGTCTAATGCTAAACCTACAGAAACAGAATCTGGATACATCATTAAAATGTAATTAGAAATGACCAGATGACTAGTTAACATTTTTGAGATGACATTTTGAAATAGGATTACATTGATATTTTGGAATCTTTACTCTGTAGGTAAGTGTATTCCACCCCCCACCCCCATCCACTTTTATTTATCTGGTGAGGGAGCTTTTGGGGTGGGGAGATGGCTTGCTAGCTCTTTAGCTAGGAGAATAGCATGCTTTTTATCCTCACATCCTTTTTTTTTTTTTTTTTAATGATTCAATTTATTTATTTGACAGAGAGAGGTAGTGAGAGGGAACACCAGCAGGGGGAGTGGGAGAGAAAGAAGCAGGCTTCCCGCTGAGCAGGGAGCAGATGTGGGGCTCTGTCCCAGGACCCTGGGATCATAACCTGAGTCCAAGGCAGATGCTTAATGACTGAGCCACCCAAGTGCCCCTCACATCCTATTTTTGTGGACACAATAGCCATGCTTCAGAGGAGGTCAGAACTGGGTATAGCAGTCTTGTCCTTCGATATCCTGGACTCTGTTATTTGCTGCTTTCAGAGAACCAGAGAAACAGCCCTTTGCAGCATGAGAGAGCCCCAGAAGCTCTGAGATTTTCTCAATCAGAAAACATACTGAATGTTTTCTAGCATTAGAATATGTTATAACATTTAAATTAACTTTGACCACATGTTGGTTTTAGAGAGGAATCATTTCAAAGAGACACCGATACTTTTTGAACTTGTCAGCTAAAGATTCTAAAATGCATGTTTTATACTGCTAAGTTTTAGCCAGTCAGGAAAATTTTATGTAACCTGTGATAGTTATTTTATTTTTGTATGAATTTTGGTGCGGCTGCGATATTTGGCTTTTATTAACTCTTTATTCTTGCTATCTTAAATTCCTTACTATGTCAAATGGCATACATGCCAAGATACTTAGCATGTAAAAAAGCAAACTTTTTATTTTTTTTTTTGAAACACCTTATATTGAAGCTGAGACCTACCATAAACAAGTTGAGTGGCAGGCCTGGTATGCCCTGTTTTGTTACATAAAGCTATTGCCAGAAACTTATTTAATATAATATTTTAAAATTTTGTCTTTTTATATTCATAACAAATTATGACAAGTGAGAATCACATTATTATTCTTCCTGATCATATTTTACTTAGACTTTGTGCCTCATATCTACTGCTGAATTGTTTACTAGTACTTTTAAAAGGAATTGATAAATCATTTTCACTTTATATTTTAATATAATCATAACAAGAAATATAATTTAAAGTACAATTTTGTCTGCTACAGAGGGTATGCTAATCATAAGGGTATATGCACAAAACATTCTGGCATAAGCGGTTGGATAACTATTTTACTTAAAAAAAAACACATTAAAAAAATGTAAAAAACCCCACTGCTATCACTATTATCTTCAGAGAAATAAGATGGTGAGCCCATGAACAGTATGCAATAAAGAAGGAGTATTACTTTAGGATCAATAAAGATATTCTAGAAATTAAAAATGCAATACAGAGAGGGGATGCCTGATAGAAAGGTCGGTGATAAAGTAGAGAAGGTTCCCAAAAACTGGTTATAAAAGAAATGGATTATAGAAGAAAAAAGTTTAAAAAAAATTAGTTCAAGAAATTCCACATCCAAACTCTTAAGAATCCCCCCATACCAAAACAAACAAACAAACATAAACATAAAAAAACCAAAACCAGGACGGGAAGAATAGAAAAAAATCATCTGAAGAAAATTGCTCAAAAATGAAGAATCTAAGCATTTAGGTTTGAAAGGGTCCAATGATGCTGAGCAGAGAGTGAAGGAGGCCCAGATCAAGGCCAAACATGGTGAAATCATGAATAAAGAGAAGGCCTCAAAAGCTTACAATGTTTTTTTTAAAAGATTTTATTTATTTATTTGACAGACAGAGATCACAAGTAGGCAGAGAGGCAGAAAGAGAGAGAGGAGGGAGCAGTCTCTCTGCTCAGCAGGGAGCAGATGTGGGGCTTGATCCCAGGACCCTGAGATCATGATCTGAGCCAAAGGCAGAGGCTTTAACCCACTGAGCCACCCAGGCGCCCCTTTACAATGTTTAAATAAAAAATTTTTTTTTTTAAAGAGAGAGAGAGAATCAAAATGGCACTAGACTTCTCAAGGGGAACACTGCAAGCCAAAGGCATCATGGCAATGTCTCCAATATTGTGTGGAAAATGAATTTGCAGCTTAGAATTCTATGCTTTGCTGTTAAACAAGGTACAAGTAGAATAAAAACAAATTTTAGGTATGTGTGATGGCTAATTTTGTATGTTAACTTGGTTAGGCCACAGTGCCTAGATATGTGGTCAAACATTATTCTAAATGTTTCTGTGAGGCTGTTTTTGGCTGAGATTAAAATTTAAATCAGTGCACTGTGAGTAAAGCAGGTAGCTTTGCATAACATGGATGGGCCTCATCCAAACAGCTGAGGGTCTAAATAGAACAAAAGACTGACCTCCCTTGAATAAGAGGGAATTCTACAGCAGATGACTGACTGCCTTTTAGACTTGAACTACAACACTGGCAGAAGTTCTGGGTTTCCAGCCTGACAAAACTTGAACCTTAACTGCAGCATTAGCTCTTCCCTGGGTCTCTATTTTGCCAGCTCATAGAACTTGGATTTGCCAGTCTCCATAATCACATGATCCAATTTCTTAAAATAAATCTATCTATCTACACACACACACATGTGTGCGCTCGCGCACACACACACACACACACACCACACTTCCTATTGATTCTGTTTCTCTAGAGAATCCTAATAAAGAATTTATCATAATTTCACTTTCCATGCATTGGAAGAATGCATTGTACCCAATCATAAGAGAAAACAAAGAGAGAAAGACTGCATCCAGGACATAAGGGACTCAACAGAGCTGAGAACATAAGAGAATTCCCAGGCTAAAGAGGAAGGAAGAGCCTATGATAAGACAGGGTACCACAAGCCAGAAAACAACTAGTTTATCAGGAGCAGAGGTGAGAGCTCCAGAGAGATGTATGTCTAAGTCAGAGAGAGAGCGAGAGAGACAGGAAAGGAGAAAGAAACTCATAGGCAATGGAAGATTTGACTGAATAGGTGGAGAGTTTGGGGAAAAATTAGTGATAGATACATATAAAATAAGCAACTGAGAAAAAGGATAAGGATCTCATCAGAAAATAAAAAGCAATGTAAGAAAGGATAAGTATTCATTGTATACTACTTGGTTGGGTCAGCAGTTATACATTATGCACCAAACTATAATCTTACCAAAAACAATGATTGAGGAGTTGGAAAAAATGGGAAAATGAGAAAGGGGGAAAATGATCTTTCAAAGTAGAA
The DNA here is from genome assembly GCA_003697995.1 of Taxidea taxus jeffersonii. Lineage (NCBI taxonomy): Eukaryota > Metazoa > Chordata > Mammalia > Carnivora > Mustelidae > Taxidea > Taxidea taxus. Next base: position 4,513 of record ML098628.1, read on the forward strand.
GGTCAATAGATAGTGTCTAAGCTTTAGAAGATCAAATATTGGTATACAGTTCATTTTGTTTTATTTTGTTTTGTTTTGTTTGAGAAATGAAGGCAAGTACTAGAAAAAAACCAGCTAAGAAAAATAACTAAAGGAATTGAAAGTGGTTATCTTCAGGTATAACAACTGAGTATCTGTAGGGATGCGACAGAAAGCAACCTTTTTAAAATTAAAAGTCTTATAGAATTATTTTAATATTTTAATAAAGATAATATTTATGTATAGCTTTCATAAAAACAAAGTTAACATATAAAACTAAAATTAAATGGAAAAATAGGAAAAAACAACTTTTATTACACATGTTTTTATGGCATCATCTTATAGAAAGATGAAGAGTCTGTTTTTGTCTAGCTTGCTAGCCCAATTTTGTAGCTTCTTTAGTGTTAAAATAGAATGTTTGGGTTCAATGACAAGATAACACATTTTAAAATATTTTTAGGAAAAAAGATCATTAGGAAACTGTCCACATTCAGGTAGGGTGGATATTACACATATGCTTCTTCATCCATTGACTGTTCAAATCTGACTTGCAGATATAATTTATGTGGCTTGTATACTTTTCTAGAAAAAAAATAAAAATTCGTACCCATATTTAACATGTGGAAGATTTAGCATAAAAATTTTAACCACTGGCTTCTCCTAGAGAATTATAAGATTTGACTACTTTGGGTCCACATTCCCTCATGGCCACATTGGCAGAAACTGAATGAGGGACAAGGTAAATTAAGATTCACCCACATGCCATTGTATAGGAGTAACAAAGCTCTTTATGCAATGAAAAATTAACACAAATGTATATTAATACGTTAAAAACCCATGAAGGTAGAGAATATTGCATGCAGTATGCTACCATTGGATAAAAAGAGAAAATATTTAAGTTTATATATCTACTGGAACATGTACAGAATAGCTTGGCAAGCACACACAAGCAATAGGTAACATCTGAAGACAGGATGTGGTATCTGGGACACAGGATGAAGGGAGACCTTTTTACTTTCTGTAACTGTTGAATGCTGAATTATGTGAATACACCTTCAAAAAAAATAAAAGTACTTAAAAAATTCAGAATTTCTTAGTTCCAGAAATAGAAATAAGTATATACATGAATATGGGTATATGACTTAGAAACATGAATATATTTTTATATATAATATATTCTTTATAGTATATATTCATATGAATATGTAAATATTTCCCCCTCCTGATTGAATGTTTTATTCTCATTTCACCATTAGAAGACAGAAGATATATAAAATTAATTCTGTCTTGCACTTAAAAACATAATCCTGTAAACCTCCAACTCTTTCATGATTTTCCCTGTTCTTTTTTGAAGAGATTCCTTCCATGCCTATACAATTAAAGCATCCAAAGAAATGTCAGAGACACCAAATTATTGAATCTACACAGTGTTAGTTCCTGAGAAGCTAAGAGTTAAAAATATCTATTTTCAAAGGCAAATACTAAAGTCTAATAATCTAATGAGAGAATTTTTAGTGTTCTCTCTAAATTGCATTTAAGTGTATCTTTGTTATACCAGATTATCAAATATTTTTTTTCTACTTGTCTGTACCATGTTGGTAATCAGAAAGCCTCTTCTTCAGATTAAGATGCTGAGAGATGTTTTACAGAATGATGATCTCAGTTTCCTTCTGTTGATGTTTGACCTTTTCCTAGTCCTTTTAATTCTTTGATTTCAATTCCAGTTAAATGGAACTCTCACGTCTCTCTAATGTAAGTGAGTGGCTGGATCTTCTGTACCTACTGACTCAGTCTTGTTTTATGAAAGTCCAAAAGTTGGGCAGACATGGGAGCCATGCACACAAGTACTTTCCAGGGACCGATGCTAAGGTGGCTGAACAACAGTCATCAGCTCAGTGAACTGGAATACCATTGCAGTATTTGAAGAGATCCCAAAGCAAGGATCAAGGACAGTGATAGACTTAAGGAGAGTCCATTTTGGCAGAAGATCAGGACTCCAGGACTCCATAAAGAAAAGTAGATAAAGAAGATGGCGGAGAAGTAGCAGGATGAGACGACATCAGGCAGCAGGAGATCAGCTAGATAGCCTATCAAACCATTCCAAACACCTTCGATCAGGAGATCGAAGAGAAGAAAAACAACAATTCTAGAAACAGAAAATCGACCACTTTCTAAAAGGTAGGACCAGCGGAGAAGTGAATCCAACGCGACGGGAAGATAGACCCCAGGGGGAGGGGCCGGCTCCCGGAAAGCGGCGGAGCACAAAATCAGGACTTTTAAAAGTCTGCTCCACGGAGTGACATCACTCCAGAGGCTAAACTGGGGTGAAGACCTCATGGGGACAGCGTGGACTCAGGTCCCGCGGGGTCACAGAAGGATCGGGGGTGTCTGAGTGTTGCAGAGCTCACAGGTATTAGAGCGGGGAAGCCGGCTGCGGAGACAGAGCTGAGGTTTCCTAGAGCCGTGGTCTGTGACATGGGCTGGTGCTCTGTGCGAGGGGTCCCCACAAGATCTGGGGAGACTCCGACCCAGGAGAGCTCAGGGATCTACGAGGTTTGGAGACTCCAGGTGGGACTCTGCCAGAGACAGAGATGATTGGTCACAGGCTGGGTGAGCTCGGAGCGCTCCCAGAAGCCAGTGAGACGGGACTGATTACTCACGATTTTCCCCAAGCGCAGCCGGAGGCTGGGGAGACGGTAGTGATTAAACGCTTTTCTCTGAAGGCGCACTGAAGACTGGGGCCCCTAGCTCTTGGCTCCTCCGAACCGGAGATTGGGAGGCCACCATTTTCATTCCCATCCTCCAGAACTCTACAGAAAGCGTTCAGGGAACAAAAGCTCCCTAAAGCGAACCTGAGAGGATTACTGAGCCTGGCCCCTGGTAAGGGCGGTGCAATTCTGCCTGGGGCAGAGACACTTGAGAATCACTACAACAGGCCCCACCCCCAGAAGATCAACAAGAAACCCAGCCAAGACCAAGTTCACTTAACAAGGAGAACAGTGGAATCTTATCTGGACAAAATGACAAGGCAGAAAAACTCAGCACAAAAAAAAAGAACAGGAGGCAGGACCGAAGGCTAGGGACCTAATCAATACAGACATTGGTAATATGTCAGATCTGGAATTCAGGATGACGATTCTCAAGGTTCTAGCCAGGCTCGAAAAAGGCATGGAAGATATTAGAGAAACCCTGTCAGGAGAAATAAAAGCCCTTTCTTGAGAAATAAAAGAACTAAAGTCTAATCAAGTTGAAATAAAAAAAGCTATTAATGAGGTGCAATCAAAAATGGAGGCTCTTACTGCTAGGATAAATGAGGCAGAAGACAGAATTAGTGATATAGAAGACCAAATGACAGAGAATAAAGAAGCTGAGCAAAAGAGAGACAAACAACTAATGGGCCACGAGGGGAGAATTCGAGAGATAAGTGATGCCATAAGACAAAACAACATTAGAATAATTGGGATTCCAGAAGAAGAAGAAAGAGAAATAGGAGCAGAAGGTATACTGGAGAGGATTATTGTAGAGAATTTCCCTAATATAGCAAGGGGAACAAGCATCAAAATCCAGGAGGTGCAGAGAACACCCCTCAAAATCAATAGGAATCGGTCCACACCCCGCCATCTAATAGTAAAATTTACAAGTCTTAGCAACAAAGAGAAAATCCTGAAAGCAGCACGGGACAAGAAGTCTGTAACATACAGTGGTAAAAATATTAGATTGGCAGGAGACTTATCCACAGAGACCTGGCAGGCCAGAAAGAACTGGCATGATATATTCAGAGAACTAAACGAGAAAAACATGCAGCCAAGAATACTTTATCCAGCTAGGTTATCATTGAAAATAGAAGGAGAGATAAAAAGCTTCCAGGACAAACAAAAACTGAAAGAGTTTGTAAACACCAAACCAGCTCTACAGGAAATATTGAAAGGGGTCCTCTAAGCAAAGAGAGACCCTAAAAGTAATAGATCAGAAAGGAACAGAGACACTATACAGTAACAATCACCTTACAGGCAATACAATGGCACTAAATTCATATCTCTCAATATTACCCTGAACATAAATGGGCTAAATGCCCCAATCAAAAGACACAGGGTTTCAGAATGGATAAAAAAACAAAACCCATCAATATGCTGTCTACAAGAAACTCATTTTAGACCTGAAGACACCTCCAGATTGAAAGTAAGGGGGTGGAAAACAATTTACCATGCTAATGGACATCAGAAGAAAGCTGGGGTGGCAATCCTTATATCAGATCAATTAGATTTTAAGCCAAAGACTATAATAAGAGATGAGGAAGGATACTATATCATACTCAAAGGGTCTATCCAACAAGAAGATCTAACAATTTTAAATATCTATGCCCCTAACATGGGAGCAGCCAACTATATAAACCAATTAATAACAAAATCAAAGAAACACATTGATAAGAACACAATAATAGTGGGAGACTTTAACACACCCCTCACTGAAATGGACAGATCATCCAAGCAAAAGATCAACAAGGAAATAAAGGTCTTAAATGATACCCTGGACCAGATGGACATCACAGATATATTCAGAACATTCCATCCCAAAGCAACAGAATACACATTCTTCTCTAGTGCCCATGGAACATTCTCCAGAATAGATCACATCCTGGGTCATAAATCAGGTCTCAACCAGTATCAAAAGATTGGGATCATTCCCTGCATATTCTCAGACCACAATGCTCTGAAGCTAGAACTCAATCACAAGAGGAAATTTGGAAAGAGCACAAATACATGGAGACTCAACAGCATCCTTCTAAAGAATGAATGGGTCAGCCAGGAAATTAAAGAAGAATTGAAAAAAAAAAACATGGAAACAAATGATAATGAAAACACAACGGTCCAAAATCTGTGGGACATAGCAAAGGCAGTCCTGAGAGGAAAATATATAGTGATGCAAACCTTTCTCAAGAAACAGGAAAGGTCTCAAATACACAACCTAACCCTACACCTAAAGGAGCTCGAGAAAGAACAACAAAGAAAGCCTAAACCCAACAGGAGAAGAGAAATAATAAAGATCAAAGCAGAAATTCATGAAATAGAAACCAAAAAAACAATAGAACAAATCAATGAAACTAGGAGCTGGTTCTTTGAAAGAATTAATAAGATTGATAAACCCCTGGCCAGACTTATCCAAAAGAAAAGAGAAAGGACCCAAATAAATAAAATCATGAACGAAAGAGGAGAGATCACAACCAACACCAAAGAAATACAAACAATCATAAGAACATATTATGAACAACTCTATGCCAACAAACTTGACAATCTGGAAGAAATGGATGCTTTCCTAGAGACATATAAACTGCCAAAACTGAACCAGGAAGAAATAGAAAACCTTAACAGGCCCATAACCAGTAAGGAGATTGAAACAGTCATCCAAAATCTCCAAACAAACAAAAGCCCAGGGCCAGATGGCTTCCCAGGGGAATTCTACCAAACATTTAAAGAAGAATTAGTTCCTATTCTCCTGAAACTGTTCCAAAAAATAGAAATGGAAGGAAAACTTCCAAACTCATTTTATGAGGCCAACATCACCTTGATCCCCAAACCAGACAAGGATCCCATCAAAAAAGAGAATTACAGACCAATATCCTTGATGAACACAGATGCGAAACTTCTCACCAAAATACTAGCCATTAGGATCCAACAGTACATTAAAAGGATTATTCACCACAACCAAGTGGGATTTATTCGAGGGCAGCAGGGTTGGTTCAACATCCGCAAATCAATCAATGTGATACAGTACATTAACAAAAGAAAGAACAAGAACCATATGATACTCTCAATAGATGCTGAAAAAGCATTTGATAAAGTGCAACATCCCTTCCTAATCAAAACTCTTCAAAGTGTAGGGATAGAAGGCACATACCTCAATATTATCAAAGCCATCTATGAAAAACCCACGGCAAGTATCATTCTCAATGGAGAAAAACTGAGAGCTTTTCTGTTAAGGTCAGGAACATGGCAGGGATGTCCGCTATCACCACTGCTATTCAACATAGTACTAGAAGTCGTAGCCTCAGCAGTCAGACAACAAAAAGAAATTAAAGGCATCCAAATCAGCAAAGAAGAAGTCAAACTATCACTCTTTGCAGATGATATGATACTATATGTGGAAAACCCAAAAGGCTCCACTCCAAAACTGCTAGAGCTTGTACAGGAATTCAGTAAAGTGTCAGGATATAAAATCAATGCACAGAAATCAGTTGCATTTCTTTACAC
>RCUC01115423.1:0-12598 GCA_003697995.1 Taxidea taxus jeffersonii
GTCTCCCAGTTAAGCTTGCAGTCATCCTTTGCCATCCTGTTAACTACGCTAAAAGCTCGTCCTAACCAACACCATCCACCCTGGGTTTGAACTCGCAAGAGTAAGGACAGGGCCTTATTTAAGACTGCCTTCATCACGGTTCATCGGGAAGCCAGCTACTGAGCAGCGCCGAGGGCATGTGTGAGAGGGACACAAAGGGAGTCAGGAGGCCCCGCCACGGCCTCCCAACTTCTCACGAAGGGACCTAAATGGCAACAACTCCTACACAGAGTGAGCTTCTACCAGGACCCAAGAGCTCAGAGCTCTGGGCTCACTTGCTTCACACTGTGAGGCTGGCAGACCGGGTACGTCAACCCTCCAGGGTTTATGGAAGGAGTGGCCGTAACTCCAACATCCGTGCCCCCACCGCGGGCCCAAATGACCCCCAAGACTTAACAGAAGTGACAGCTAACGTTTAGGAGAAGCCCACGCACGATGTGCGCATGGAGGTCATCATCACAACGATCATTATTGCCCTACTTTTCCATGAGGGAACTGAGGCACAGGGCAGCTGAGCAACCTGCCTTTTCCAACTCTCCTTAGACATGGAAGATGGGGACACACAGGTCCCCCACACCTGTCCCTGTTGGTCTCGGGCATTCCCCCCAGTATCCTGTCTTCAGAAATGCTCTGGTTCAAGGACAGCGTTCCATCCTAATTTTCCAGAAGTGTCCTGAAACTTTAGGAAGTCACATTCAACACTCTTTCCCTCCTGGGAATACAAGCAGGGGCGCTTAATTCCACGGCTCTTTCCCCTAAAGGAAGACTGATTTTGCTTCTCCCTACACTGCTCTGATGTCCCTTCCCAGAGGGATTCGGTGCTCTGGTCTCTCACATCATCACATTCCCCGGCGACACCCCTACAGAGCCCCATCAGCGACTGGCAGAAGGTGGCTGCCAGGCCCAGCGAGGCTCCCGAACCTTCCAGTGACTACACGAGCAGCCACACAGGGCCTGTGGTAAGGGCGGAGACAGGCCTGCCCTTGCTGAAACAGCCCCTGGGGGATTCGGACAGCAACCCCCTCCCAGGTGAGCTCCAGTGACAAAAAGTGAAATCTCACCTCCAAATCCATGCTTCGTATTTGTGGTTTTTTCTGATGACAGGAAATACCGCGCGCTCATTACGAATTTTTTAAAAAGTAAGGGAGGCAGAAAGTGGAAAGCATCCAAAATCTGTCCTTCCCTCACAAAAAAACTCAGGTAATAGGGGAGGTGTACCCCATAGGGATTTCTATACCTGTATGAGTATATCGGTATATGTATTAGATTATTCCTAGATTATTATTAGATCAGATGATTTTTTTAAGATTTTATTTATTTATCTGACAGAGAGATCACAAGTAGGCAGAGAGGCAGGCAGAGAGAGAGGGGGAAGCAGGCTCCCCGCTGAGCAGAGAGCCCGACATGGGGCTCGATCCCAGGACGCTGGGACCACGACCCGAGCCGAAGGCAGAGGCTTTAGCCCACTGAGCCACACAGGCACCCCGTAGATCAGATGATTTCTAATCACTTAGCCAAGCCATCATTGTGCCTTAACGTTCCAGCAATAATTTGGGCTGATAAGATACCGAAAAGGCAAACTAACCATTTACCATATATTTAAGGGTAGGTCAGTTCTTCACAATAATGTTCTGGCTTCTGGTATTTTCCCTACAGTTTTTTCTTTCCTACCGACTTCCACGTGGAGCAGAATTCTCCCTGTTCGCCCACCTCTGTGCGTAAAGGTAATATGGTTAGATGAAGCGGTCAGATGACAAGATCAAGCTGGGCCAGTCACTCCCTGGAGGACAGGAATGTCTTCTCAACGCTGGGAAGTCACTCGCCCGGATACTTTCCTTCACAGGAGCACAGCCACCGTACCTTCTGGTCGAGGGTGGTCGAGGGTGGCTGAGGGTGCTCCCGGATCCAGAAAACAGTCTGGCTAAGGTAGTGACCGAAAGCTGTAAAACGCCCAAGTTCAACAGGTCTCTCCTTCCCCTATTAAAAGGCTTGCAAAGCCGCAGGAGCACGTGCTGTGATGGGCCCAGCCTGGTGCTGGGAATCGAGAGCCCACAGTGGGTACTGAGAGGCTGATCAGAACCACCCCGGCGCCCCAAGGGCAGGCGAGATGCTCACTTGATAAGCCTTGCACTCTCCCCTTTGCTGGAATAGCTACGATGTCCAGCCACAAGGCCAGTTCTAGCTACTATTAACTGACCGCGTGAACACAAACCTCTTCGAGAAAATACACTGTACACAAGCTCATGCCGCACCTAACTGAGCCTCGAGCCCAGTCTGGGCCCGACAGGCAAGGGCACGGAGCGTCTGGATTCCAGGGCCAACTCCGTCACTTCTTAGGCCTAACTTTGGTCAAGTTGCTAACATCTGAGGCTCCTCCCTCACCAGTGACATGGGACAAAAAATACTTCTCTCCGAGAGTCCTTATTAGAACAAAAGCAAGCAGAATAATTTTTCTTTTAAACAAGCAGGAAAAAAATATATATAATAAAAACGTGTGTAAAGCAGAGGAGGCCCTCTGTAAATGGCAGCTTCTTCCAAAATAAAAGCAAGTCCAGGGAAGGCAGGCACAGCCCCAGGAGTAGGAACACAGAGTGTGGACCGAAGATTCTCCAAACCAGACAGCCTAGTGGCATATGCCTGGGAGGACCAGCAGAGCTGGCTGGGCCCAGGTTCAAATCCCGGCCCCCCGTTCAACCACTTGCCAGCTGCGCACCCGCCAGCGAGTGACTGAGCGCCTGCAAGCTCAGTCCCCTCATCGGGAACAGGATTATTAACAGGACCCTCCTCTCAGGGTAGTTAGGACAATGACATCAGACCATGCATTTCAATGGCTAAAGGCAGTTTGCAAAATGCTGAGGATTGCTGAAGCTGGATAAGCCCAGGGAGGAGCCTTTTACTGTACTCTCTACTTGGTGCACTTGAAACCATCCCTAATAATTTGCAACCAAGTTCTTAAAACAGGCCTCACACATAAGTGCTTGCTAAACCCGTCAGCCCTTATGTAACAAAGAGAGACGTCGCATGCTGTTCTTAGCATTTCGAAGATCGTGGGCCCCTCTGAGGATGCGATGAAAGATGTGGATGTACTTTGCATAAATACACCACAACCCTTGTCCCCCCTTGTACACAAAGCCTGTCTGGAACCCCTGGGGGCTCCACGGATCCCAGATTAAGAAGCCCTGCCCTTCCATTGTGAGGAAAAGACAGAGGTGCAGTAATTCTCTGTCATGTTACCCATAGTTTCCCAACCTCCCATAGATTAAAGTGTACTGTGGGAAATCACTGAAGGAAGAGGAGCTGAAATGATGGGCCAGCCCTCATTAGGGGAACACCCAATCCGGCACCCACAACAAGCAAGACATGTCTCATCTCTGTGGTTGGTATTTATTTTTCTGCCTCGGGTCATTTATCCGAACGTGGAGTCCTTTTCATTTCCAGCCAGAGTAGGAGAGAAGTTTTAGGTCCGTAATCGATGGGGTTTGAAATTTCAATACACCTGTATCAGCTATCATATTCTTGGGTTGAATCTTCTCCATAACAATAAATCTCGGGAAAAAAATAAAAGCAAGATGATGCGGTGTATCACTTCTGATTCCAACAGGGTTCTTGGTTTAACATTGGACTTTTATGTCTTTGTTAACATTTTTTATCTAGTTTCGTGCAAATAGATGGAAAAATATCTAACATGGTACAAAATACAAGTGTGACATGAAAGCGCTAGGTAAAGCCATAAGCAAGAAAAATCAGCTACAAAGATACCTCTCAAGTTGAATAAAAGAGTTAAAGTTTTGGCTGAACTACTGATTTGGAATACAATTACAGCCCAGTAGTTAGCAGATCACTCAGAAATGGGTATTTTAGTGTTCTACTTTTCAAATTACAATGTGGAACTTTCAGCAATAAAGGGCAGTTTGAAGAAGTGAAAAGTCATAAAATGGGAAATGTAGCACCTCGAGTGTGAACAAGGGGGAAAGGGAAGTGTGTGGAGAATTAAATGGGACTGGGATCACTGTGAAATTTAAGGAACAGCAACGCTCTGATCTGAAAATCCCAAGATAGTGTAAAACAAGGGAAGGTTGGATGAGTTAAGTTTAAAAACAAAAAAAACAGAATAAACAAAATAAGTACTCTGAAATAAACGTGGAGGAGACCAGTACAAACAATGTCAGCTAAAACCAAGCTCAGGGTTGTCAGTGGGAATTCTCAATAGCACACTACTGGGGGAACAAGCGTGAGCCCAGGATTTTTCACACTACCATGTAAGAATGGTTCAATACTCAAGAGGAGTTCACAAAATGATGATTTGCTTGAATTTGCTCAACTTCCTATCCAAATGGTACTTCCTGTATTCCAGGCCAAAAGAAGACAAAGCTGCGTTCCAAACACCTCCCACCGCAAACAGGAAAAGCAGTCTCAGTGCTCTGAGGACAGCACGCTGAAAACCCCAAGGGAGGTACATCTCTCTCTTCCACAGCCTTGAGCAAAGCTACCGCTTGTTCTAGAAGGAAATATCATCTCTATCTTGCCAGGTTGTTTGCTCTAAAAACCTCCATAGAAAGGACAGTCCTAAACAAAGGCTGTCAGGGCCTCCTTTGCATGACATTCAGAAACACAAATGATATTTACGATGATGCAGACTTCTCTCCAACAGCATTCCGTGTAAGGAGACAATGGAATGACATCATTGAAATGATCTAAAAAACAAATAGTCAAGAATTTTATCCCCTCAAAAGTAAAAGCAAAATACACATCTTCTCAGAGAAATGTAACCTTTAGGATGAATTACCCCAAATTCTGGGATATCCTCATAAAGCAATGGAAATTTACTAAAATCCATTTTCATCTCATTTTGGCTTTGAAAGTGCTGGTGGAGGGACGCCTGGGTGGCTCAGTTGGTTAAGTGGCTGCCTTCGGCTCAGGTCATGATCCCAGCGTCCTGGGATCGAGTCCCACATCAGGCTCCTTGCTCGGCAGGGAGCCTGCTTCTCCCTCTGCCTCTGTCTGCCTCTCTGTCTGCCTGTGCTCGCTCTCTCTCTCTAACAAAAAAAAAAAAAAAAAAAAAAAGTGCTGGTGGACAAGTTCCCCTTCTACTCCTGGACAAAAACTCAGCCCCATCAATGTCCTGGTCATAATCAGATTTCAAAAATCTAAAAAGGGATAAATCACAAAAGATCAATTCCATATTTTAAATATCCATTTCTGGGTAAGTGTCAAAATTCAAACCACTGCTCCAAAGTACAGTTTCTTTGTTTCCCCCACACGTGAGGCTGTGTACTGCAGTTAAGAGAGGGGCTACCTCAGCCTCTGCTCTCTCTCCAGGCTTGGGTTTCTATCCCTGCTTCTGACCCCTCAGCCAAGTGGGAAGGAAGAAAATGCAGAGAGTGGAGGAAAGCTCTTACTGACTCGTAGGGGAGGTGAGTAGCATAGTGCTCTTGGGGTTCAGTGAGTATCCACATCTGACCCTTCATCTCATGGTTTATTATGAACTGTGTCCCCCCAAGATCACAGGTTGACTCCTCACACCCAGTGTGATGGTATTAGGAGGTGGGGCCCTTGGGAGGAGATTTGGTCATGAGGGTAGGGCCCTCAGGAATGGGATTAGCGCCCCTACAAGAAGAGACACAGAGCTTCCCCTGTCTCTACCCTACTCCCAACTGGTTCTCCTTCGCTCTCCCATGTGAGGATATAATCAGAAGACATCCATGAAATTCTTGGAAGTAAGGTTCCTAAACCCCAGTGAAAGGATCAGTGCACCCCAGGAAAAGTGGCGGCACATGGCAGGATCTACAGGCTCTCCACAAAATGGCGGTATCCCTACACCTTCACCATCTGGTCAACGGACACACACACAGCCCTTCAAGGCACACAGAGCCCTGATCCCCTTTTAAGCATCCCATCCTTAAAAATTATCCACCAGGGACACCTGGGTGGCTCAGTTGGTTAAGCAGCTGCTTTTGGCTCAGGTCATGATCCCAGCATCCTGGGATCGAGTCCCACATCGGGCTCCTTGCTTAGCGGGGAGCCTGCTTCTCCCTCTGCCTCTGCCTGCCACTCTGTCTGCCTGTGCTCTCTCTCTCTCTAACAAATAAATAAGTAAAATCTTAAAAAAAAAAATTATCCACCAGCCAGGATGTCTGGACACATGAGAAAAGCCTCTTTATGACTCAACTACAGCTATTTGCAGACAATATGATCTCATACACAGGTAATCCTAAAGACTCCAGCAAAAAACTGGGAGAACTAATAAATTCAGTAAAGTTGCAGGATACAAAATCAACATATAGAAATCAGTTGCATTTCTATACACTAACAATAAGATAGTTGAAAAATAAAACAATCCCATTTATGAGAGCATCGAAAACAATAAAGTACTTAGGAATAAACTTAGCCAAGGTGGTAGAGATCTGTACACTGAAAACTATAAGGCTTTGATGAAAGAAACTGAAGAAGACACAAATAAAAGGAAGATACCTTGTGCTCATGGACTGGAAGAATTAATATTGTTAAGATATCTATACTGCCCATAAGGATTCCCAGATTCAATGCAATCTCCATCAAAATTCCAATGGGATTTTTCACAGAAATAGAAAAAAAAATCCTAAAATTCATATGAAAACACAGAATATTTCCCTCCTTTGGCTAACAGAATTTAAATTAAAAAAAAGAAAGAAACCACAAAACACCTTGAATAGCCAAAACAATCCTGAGAAGGAAGAACAATGCCAGAGACATCACACCTCCTGATTTCCAACTTTATTATAAGGTTACAGTAATCAAAATAATATGGTAAAAAAAAAATGTTTCAGTACTGGCATAAAAACATACACATAGACCAATGGAACAGAATCCAGAGCCCAGAAATAAACCCACTGGTATTTAGTCAGCTAATACTTGACAAGGGAGCCAAGAATACTCAATGGGGAAAAAATAATCTCTTCAATAAACAGTATTGAGAAAACCAAGACAATCCCTTCTTACAACACTCACAACAATTAACTCAAAATGGGTTAAAGATTCAAACACAAGAACTAAAACTGTAAAACTTCTAGAAGAAAACATAAGAGAAAATCCATTGACAATGGTCTTGGCAATGATTCTTTGATAGGACACCAAGAGCACAAGCTACAAAAACAAAAGTAAATAATTAGGACTAACATCTGAGAGGTCTCACTTTAAGGAAAGTTGGAATACAGGTTGGAGGAAAGAGCTGATTGAGTGTGTAGAACGATAATGCCAGGGAGATGAAGGAAGACAGAAAAGGGAGAAGAAAAATTGCAGTTCCCAACTGAAGGAATCAAAAATGCAGAGGAAAGGAAACAGAATCACTACAGTATAATTTGGCTCATCTGTAAACAAGATCAACACAGCTAAAGTAATGAAAACACTACCTAACCTCTCCATCCCTAAAGGTGGGGAAAGGAAATACGTACACGGGAAGATTACGTGATAGTGTAACAAAGCTTAATTCTGAGTTTTCTTAATATAAATTCAACAGTAATAAAATGGTACTCAAAACTAAAAGTCAAGAAATAGCAGTATAAACATTATCTTTAGAATTATGGCGGTAAGAAACTAAGAAAACAGCAAAAAAGAAAGACGTTGAAAGCATTTGCCAATGGGGGTTGGGGAAGGATAGGGAAAGAGATGCTCTTTTTCATTAGAGATTATTTTGGTTAACCGTATGCGTCAACTTGACTGGGCTAAGAGCTACCCAGATAGCTAGAAAAACCTTACTTCTAGTTCCTATGAGGGCCTCTCCAGAAGAGATTAGCATTTGCATCAGCAGGCTGAGGAAAGATCATCCCCACCATAGCCAGTGGGCATCACCCAATCTGTTGAGAGCCTGAATGGAACAAAAAGGCAGAGGAAGGATGCATTCATTCTCTGTGAGCTAAGACATGAGTCTTCCCCTGCCCCGGGACAATGGTACTCTTGGTTTTTGGCCTGTCTGCTGATGGCAGAACTTCTCCATAAACATGAGCCAATTCCGATAAGAAATTTCATCTAACAGATCTCTATATATCCTACTGATTCTATTTCTCTGGAGAACCCTGACTAAAAACCAGAAGCAAAACTCTTGCAGGCTTCTGCTGACCTCCCATCTTCTCCATCCCACTGGTCAAAAGAGGTCAACGACCAAGCCCAGCTTCAGGGTGGGAAGAAGGTAAAAAGTTACGGGGGGCAGGTGGGGCCATTCAGTGGGCCATTCCTGTGACCAACCCACCCACTGCCCCGCTTCGTGGGTTTGTTGAAGACCAGAATGAAGCTACCATAACAGGACTGGAAAGGTAGTACTCAAGGACAGAGGTCTCTGTGACGGGCATCTGAGCTCAGATACCCAAGGGACACAGCCAGCCTGCTCTGGCCTCCTCGCTCAGTTGTCTCGAGCTAGGATGCTTCAGATTTAAGTAAGCTTACAGTTGGACAAACACCAGGAGGACCATCTGTGGACCTAAGCCCGGAGTTCTCAAGCTTTGCACCCTATGGCCCCAAAGTCGGAGGGAGGTGGGCAGGAGGGAAGGGGATACAGCCGTTGAGACCCCTTTACAGATCACTTTTACGTTTTGGCTCCCGGACTACTGCAAATGATTTAATGTGAACCCAGTTCGGAACCCACTCCTCTAAGTACTGTCTTTAGTGCTGGGTATTGGGAGAAACAGGACCCTCCCGTGGACCCTCCGGCCGATGTCACTGAGCAGGGGCTGTGTAGGACAGGACGCTGAGAGCCCCGAGGAGACAGGCTCACAGAATCTTGGAGGATAAACAAGGCGAACCTCCTGGAGCCAAGGCTCTCGCAGCACGCTTGTCTCCCCCTTCTCTCTCGGTAACTGTGCCGCTGCTTTAATTATGGTTGTCGAAGGTTCTAGCAAGGAAGAGAGCCAGGAGGTCAGAGAGGTGCCTGTAGAAAGATGGGGGGTGGCAACCTATATGCAGCCTTATCCAAGTCTGCCCCTCTACTGCATCACGGAGCCCTAAGACGCAGGCGCGTAACTGCAGGGCCACAAAGTGTCCTATCCCAGGTCTGCGCAAGTGTCACTTGCCACATCATCTCAGGCAGGGACGGCGATGGAATCGGTGGGACTCGGCAAAATGAAGAGACAATGTTCCATGTTCAAAAAACCACGAAGACTCTGAGGACAGCGAGTGACAGCAGCGTGCAAGCACAGAGCACTCCGAAGTGTGGGACCCCGTATGACCTCCGGGGGGGGGGGTGAACCCAGGTAGCCAGTCCCGATTTCCAGACCCCGGGGAAGACCACTGCCCGGGAAGGGTGAGAAAGTGCTTACAGACTGCAGGCTCCCTCCCTTTCATATAAACATGGCCGCCCAGTCCTATAACCTGGGTTTTCTTATCAAATAATTGCACAAAACCAGCAAGTGAACGGGAGGGGTAAACACTTCTAAGAGACGCCACCTTTTCTCCTGCTGTGGTCTAGGAAAAAAATCATCACGTATCTGCTGCGTGCCCCACACAGGACGTGAAAGACGAAGAGGAACAAACAGTGGCCCCAGCCTTTAGTTTTAAACCTTATCTCTAAAGAAAGCCTTGGTCTCCCTTAAAGGAATCCTGGGCATCTGCACGAATCTGGAAGAGGTATTTTGGGAGAGGAGCGTTTTCCCCAAAAAAGCTCTTAGAATCTTTCTCTGTAGGCAGTGACCTGCTTAGACCAGAATGTATGTCAACAATTCAGAATCACTTATATTTTTATTAACCTATAACGTATTATTAGCCCCAGGGGTACAGGTCTGTGAATCATCAGTCTTATACGTTTCACAGCGCTCACCATAGCACATTCCCTCCCCAGTGTCCATCACCCCGGCCACCCTCTCCCTACCCCCGACCCCCGGCCCCCCTCAGTTTGTTTTGTGAGATTAAGAGTCTCTTATGGTTTGTCTCCCTCCCGATCCCATCCTGTTTCATATTTTTAAAAATATTTTATTTATTTATTTGAGAGAGAGAGTGTGTGCACACAAGCAGAGGGAGGGGTAGAGGGAGAGGGAGAAGCAGGCTCCATCCCAGGACCCCAAGATCATGAACTAAACCAAAGGCGGATGCTTCACTGACTAAGCCCCCCGGGCACCCTTGAAATCACTTGTTTGTAGATCCCCACGCCTGGGTATATTTTGAACTGTAAGAGGACAGTTTATATACACATGTAAATCTTTGCCCTTGGCTCGTAAGCCCCAGCAGAGGGGAAAATGTCCTGAGCCTGAGTCACAGAGGCAGAGCTAGTGAGTGGTTATGCGCTCCGGCTCCGGGGACAGACGCCTTTCCTGAGCCAGCTCAACCGTTCTCAATCCCTGTGACCCCGAGGAAACTAGCTGATTTCTATCAGCCTCCATTTCCTAACCTACGAAATGGGGGTGAGAGCAGGCAAGGATTCCATGAGATCTACATGTAAAACTCACGTGCAACAAGGCACGGTGTCAACTCAACACATGTTCAGTTTCACCACTGAGCCATGGATCCCACAAGGAAAGGTGGTCTGATGTGAAGTTCTCAGGGGTCAACTCAGGAGCAGAAAGGGGGCACCTGGTCCCCAGATCTCCTGGGGAGGTCCTGTTCTAAGTCCAGGGATGCTACTGACAGTCCTGGTCTGACACCTGTCCCTGGTCTGCAGACAGCCATGCCCCCCACCCACCGCCCCACTCAAGGAAGGAGCCCTGAGCTCAGCCCAGGCTGTGGCTGTGACAATGGCCCCCACGCAGTCTCCCCGACTCTGTCGTCTGCCTTCCCTAACCCACTACCAGGCCAAACTTACCAAAACACAATGAATACAGTTCTCTGCTCAAACCCTTGTTCCTCACCACCTCGGTCTGATCGACAAGCTTCCATAGGACTCCCTCCTACCAGACGGATCTCACTTCTCCCTCTGCTCCACAGCCTCAACCTCTCCTTGGCAGCCAGTCTTGCTCCCTGCTGTGAAGATGCCTCTAGCCACGGCTGCCTCTAGCACAGCCCTGGCCTGGAAAGTCTTTACCAGCCCTCCACCTGCCCAACCTGACCTGCAGCTGCCCGAACCTCTAGGTGGGATGTCTGCCATTGAAAGTATAGATTGCTCTAGGCAGTATAGACATTTTAACAATGTTTATTCCTCTGATCCATGAGCATGGAATGCTCTTCCATGTTTTTGTGTCTTCTTCAATTTCTTTCATGAGTGTTCTATAGTTCCTTGAGTACAGATCCTTTACCTCTTTGGTTAGGTTTATTCCCAGGTATCTTACGGTTCTTGGTCCTATAGTAAATGGAATCGATTCTCTCATTTCCCTTTCTGTATTTTCATTGTTACTGTATAAGAAAGCAACTGATTTCTGTACATTGACTTTGTATCCTGTCACATTACTGAATTGCTGTATGAGTTCTAGTAGTTTGGGGGTGGAGTCTTTTGGGTTTTCCATATAAAGTATCATGTCATCTGTGAGAAGAGAGAGTTTGACTGCTTCATTGCCAATTTGAATACATTTTATTTCTCTTTCTTGCCTGATTGCTGTTGCTAGGACTTCTAATACGACGCAGAACAACAGTGGTGAGAGTGGACATCCTTGTCGTGTTCCTGATCTCAAAGGGAAGGCTGTAGGCTTTTCCCCATTGAAGATGATATTCACTGAGTTTTTCATAGATAGATTTTATGAAGTTGAGGAATGTTCCCTCCATCCCTATACTTTGAACCATTTTAATCAGGAATGGATGCCGTATCTTGTCAAATGCTTCTTCTGCATCGACTGAGAGGACCATGTGGTTCTTCTCTCTTCTCTTATTGATATGTTCGATCACATTGATTTGTGAATGCCGAACCATCCTTGCAACCCATGGATAAATCCCACCTGGTCATGGTGGAGAATCTTTTTTTTTAATTTTTTTAATATAATTTTTTATTTTTTTATAAACATATAATGTAACCCCACCACTCTCTCCCAACACCCCTCCCCTCTGCCCCCCTCAGTTTGTTTTATGACATTAAGAGTCTCTTTTGATTTGTCTCCCTCCCCAGTCCCATCTTGTTTCATTTATTCTTTTCCTACCCCCTTAACCGCCACCCCCCCCCGTTGCAGCTCCACTTCCTCATATCAGGGAGATCATATGATAGTTGTCTTTCTCCAATTGATTTATTTCACTAAGCATGACACCCTCTAGTTCCATCCATGTCATTGCAAATGGCAAGATTTCATTTCTTTTGATGGCTACATAGTATTCCATTGTATATATATACCACCTCTTCTTTATCCATTCATCTGTTGATGGACATCTAGGTTATTTCCATAGTTTGGCTATTGTGGACATTGCTGCTATAAACATTTGGGTGCAGGTGCCCCTTCGGATCACTACATTTGTATCTTTAGGGTAAATACCCGGTAGTGCAATTGCTGGGTCGTAGGGTAGCCCTATTTTCAACTTTTTGAGGAACCTCCATGTTGTTTTCCAGAGTGGTTGCACCAGCTTGCATTCCCACCAACAGTGTAGGAGGGTTCCCCTTTCTCCACATCCTCGCCAGCATCTGTCATTTCCTGACTCGTTCATTTTAGCCATTCTGACTGGTGTGAGGTGGTATCTCACTGTG